>PVKP010009474.1:0-68167 GCA_004027715.1 Plecturocebus donacophilus
CCCCGTCTCTACTAAAGTACAAAAAATTAGCCGGACGTGGTGGTGCGTGCCTGTAGTCCCAGCTACTCGGGAGGCTGAGGCAGGAGAATTGCTTGAAACCGGAAAAACGGAAGTTGCAGTGAGCCGGGATTGCGCCACTGCACTCCAGCCTGGCGATAGAGCGAGACTCCGTCTCAAAAAAAAAAAAAAAAAAAAGATTAGCAGAAAGAAAGAAATAATGTAGATCAGAGCAGAGGCAAGCAAAATAGTGACTAAAGTAACAGTTTAAAGGATCAGTGAAACAAAAAGTCAATTCTCTGAAAAGATGCAAAATTGATAAATCACTAGCTTGACTAACCAACAGAAGAGATAATCCACATAAAATCAGAAATAAGGAGAAATTACGTCTGAAATACAAGATTACACAGAAGTACAGAGGATCATCAGAGACTATTATGAATAGCTACACACTAACAGACTGGAAAATCTAGAGGAAATGGATAAATTCCAGGACACCTACCATCTACCAAGATTGAATCTGGAAGAAACAGAAATCTTGAATAGACCAATAACCAGTAGCAAGATCATATCAGTAATAAAAAGTCTCTCAGCAAAGAAAGGCCTAGGATCAGATTGAACCTTGGCCAAATTCTACCCTATATATAAAGAAGAACTGATACCAATCCTCTTGAAAGCATTCCAAAAAATTGAAGAGAAAGGAATTCTCCCTAACTCATTCTATGAGGGCAGCATCACCTGTATACCAAAACCAGACAAGGGGACACACACACACACACACACGAATTACATGTCAGTATTCCTGATGAATATAGATGCAGAAATTCTCAACAGAATACTAGCAAACTGATTCCTACTGCACATCGAAAAGGTAACACACCACAATCAAATGGGCTTTTTTTTTTTTTTTGAGATGGAGTCTTGCTCTGTTGCTTAGGCTGGAGTGCAGTGGCATGATCTCTGCTCACTGCAACCACTGCCTCCAGGGTTTAAGCAATTCTCCTGTCTCAGCTTCCCGAGTAGCTGGGGTTACAGGCACATGCCACCATGCCTGGCTAATTTTTGTATATTTTAGTAGAGGCAGGGTTTCTTGATGTTGGCCAGGTTGGTCTTGAACTCCTGACCTCAGGTGATCCGCCTGCCTCGGCCTCCTGAAGTGCTGGGATTGCAGGCATGAGCCACCGTGCCTGGCCCAAGTGGGCTTTATACCAGGGCTACATGGATGGTTTAATACATGCAAATTAACAAATGTGGTAATCACATAAGCAGAATGAAGGATAAAAAACATATGATCACCTCAATAGTTGTAGAAAACACATTTGATAAAGTTCAGTAGAAAAAGCATTTCATGAAATTCAGCATCCCTTCATGATAAAAACTCCCAACAAACATGGCATAGAAGAAACATATACCTCAAAATCATAAAGGACATATATGGCAAACCTCACAGCTAACATCATACTCAATGGGGAAAAGTTGAAAGTCTTTGCTTTAGGAAGGGAAACAAAACCAGGATGCCCATTTTCACCACTCTTGTTCTATATGGCACTGGAAATCATAGCAAATCATACATGATAAAGAAATAAAATGCATTTAAATTGATAGAAAGGAAATCAAATTGTTTATCTTTGCAGATGATAGGATCTTAATGTTAGAAAAAAACAAGACTCTACCACAAAAAACTCTTAGAACTGATAAACAAATTCAGCAAAGTTGCAGAATATAAAATGAACATGTAGAAGTCAGTATCATTCCTATACAAGTATAATGAAATAGCCACAAAAGATACCAAGAATGCAATTCCATTTACACTAGCTATTAAAAAAGCCTAGGAATAAATTTAACCAAGGAGGTGAAAGATTTCAACAAAGCAAACTACAAAAGATTGGTGAACACAATAGAATAGAACACAAACAAATTAAAAGATAACTCATGCTTGTGAATCAAAAGAATTTATGTCATTAATGTGACGATACTGCTCTAAGCCAACTACTGATTCAATGTAGTCCTATCAAAATAGCAGTGTCATTTCTCACAGAAATAGAAAAAACAATCCTAACATTGGTATGGAATCAAAAAAGAGCCAGAATAGCCAAAGAAATCCTGAGCAAAAAGAATAAAGCTGGAAGCATCACATTATCTGACTTCAAAATGTATTTCAAAACTATAGTAATCAAAACAGCATCATATAGCTATAAAAATAGTTATATAGGTCAGTGGAACAGAATAGAGAACTGAGAAATAAATCCATATAATTATAACAACTGATTTTTGACAAAGACACCAATACAGTGAGGAAAGTACACTCTCTTCAATAAATGGTTCTGGGGAAAATTGGATATTCACATGCAGAAGAATGAAACTAAATCTGACTTTCTCCCAGTATAGAAAAATTTAAATGTGGTCAAGCAATGGTGGCTCATGCTTGTAATCCCAGCACTGTAGGAGGCTGAATCAGGAGGATTTCTTGAGGCCAGGAGTTCAAGACCAGCCTTGGCAACATAGTGAGACCCTATCTGTATTAAAAATAAATAATTAATTTTTAAAAAGACTTAAACATAAGAACTGAAGCTATAAAATTACTATACTAGAATAAAACATAGGGAAAACCCTTAAGGACATTGTTCTAGCCAAAGATTTTATGGCTAAGATCTCAAAGCACAGAGAACTAAAAATAGACAGATGTCACTATATTAAACTAAAAAGCTCTGCACAGCAAAGGAAACATCAAAAAAATGAAAAGACAATCTGTTGATTGAAAAAAAATTTGCAAACTATTCATCCAACAATGGACTAATATCCCAATTGTATAGGGTACTCAAATAGCTCAACAATAAAAAAACATCCCATTGAAAAGTAGGCAAAGGACATAAATGGACGGTTTTCCAGAGAAGATATACAAGTGGTCAACAGGTATTTGAAAAGATACTTAAGATCACTAATCATCAGGGAAATGCAAATCAGTACCACAATGAGGTATCATCTTATCCCAGTTAGAATGGTTTTCATTAAAACGACAAAAAATAGCAGATGTTGGCAAGGATAATGAGGAAAGGGAACTCTTGTACACTGTTTGTGGTAAAGTAAATTAATACAACCATTTGTGGAAAACAGTATGGAGATGTATTAGAAAACGAAAAATAGGACTGTCATACTGTTCATCAATTCTGCTATTGGGCATCTATCAAAAGGAAAGGAAATTAGTATTTCAAAGGCATACCTGCACTTGCATATTTATCGCAGCAGTATTCACAATAGAAAAGTGAATTATGGAATCAACCTAAGTGTCCATCAGTGGGCGAATGGATAAAGAAAATGTGGTGCATATACACAATGGAATATTATTTGCCCATTAAAAAGAATGAAATCATGTCATTTGCAGCCATATATTTGGAACTGGAGGTCATTATGTAACCCAGGCACAGAAAGACAAATTCCACACGTTGTCACTCATATGTGCAAGCTAAAAAAACATACTCTTGTGGCGGGAAAGAGAAGAATGATAGATGCCAGAGAGTGGGAGGGTTGTGTGGGTGGCAGGTTGTTGAAGGGGAACAGGTAAAGAGAGGTTGGTCGATGTGTACAGACATATGGTTAGAAGGTATAAGTTCTAATATTTGGTAGCAGAGTAGAGTAACTGTAGTTAGCAACAATGTGTTTCATATTTCAAAGTAACTAGAAGAGAGGACTTAAAATGTCTTCAACACCTAGAAATGATAAATACTCAAAATGATGGGTACCCCAAGTACCATAACTTGATCATTACACAGCCTATACATGTGGCAAATTATCACTTGTCCTGAAAATATATAAACTATATATCAATAAGCTTTTGTTGTTGTTTTTAAAGCAGCCTATAAGCAGTGTCATTTCCCAAATACTAAAGGTACTCCTTCTTTAGGCATCTGATGAGTGGCTGCTTTCTATCCTGCAGACTGATGCTCTGCCTTTCCAGGATGCCATGATGATGAAGAGTAACCAGATATATTTAGAAAAGGTGCCTCTCCCAGGCCCAGTGCTATTCCTAAGCTGTACTGGCGCATTCAGCACAAAGTGGTGTTGGCAGAAATTAACATGACTTGCATTAGGTGGGGGGCTGTATTAATTTTCCCTGTGCACTGACTGTCTAAACATTCCAATGTTGAAAACAAAACCGTTAGTTGATATTTCTAGGGAAAAGACATTGAGCCTCAGATGGATAAAAACAATATATGCAAAAAGAAAATAGTCTATTAATGCAGATTATCTGAAGCTGAGATAGAGAAAGGTCACGCACTCAGCTTATTTAAGCAAATTGAAATTCACAGATATGTTTGTGATTTTACCAGTTATAGCAATTTCAAGTATTGAAATAGCATTTGGAACAAGAAGATAGGGTTCAGATTAGAGCATAGTGAATAACAAATTGAAATTGTTGTTATTCTTGCAGCTTATAGATACCTCATTGTGTTTGCCTCTGCTAAATCCTGGTGAAATGATCTTGAAAGGGCAATGTGTATTGTTCTTGGCTTCTACTGATTTTGTTCCATGCAGTGTGAAGGACCTACTGCTTGTCCTAAAATGATGAAATTGAAAGAAGATTGATTTTGGATGACATCCAGTATCTTTCCTTAAACTTCAGTTTGCAGAAATTGGTCACTCAAAAACAAAACTGTAACTCCAGAATCCACTCCCTACCCCTATGAAACTAAAACTTAGAGTTCGTGTTCTCAATATTGTTAAGAGAATTGGAAAATCCAGCAGATTTTGGAGCAAGAATACATGTTTGATCAGTTTTATTTAAAATGAAAAGGATAGGCAGGCTGCCTTCAGACATCCTAAGCCTTTGTAGATATCTTACTTTTCTTCAAATATTCATGAAGAGTAACTGTTGGAACCTTCACAAATTATGGTATTGAAAGTTGGAGGTAAAAGAGATTTGGCCTTCTTTCTTTAAGATTTTTGAACATTTTACTGGATCTCAATTGTAGAAACAAAATACGTTTTTTTACGTAAATTAATAGTGGCTTTGTCCTAAGGCGTGGGTTTCCTACTTGTAAAGGAAAAGTTAAACATGTAAATTGTATCCATGGCCAAACACCTACACAGATACACACAGGCAAGCAACACACAGACTTGCAATACTCACACATGCACATGCACCCCTGCCTTACTCACAAGTGGGTTTCTTTGTTAATAAAGAATTGTTCTACAAATTCAGAGAAGGCTTTTCCATCACATTTACTCTTTATTTTTCCTCCCTTCTGGCTTTAATCAAAGTGTTTCCATTTTAGAGATAAAGTAAGCTATAGGTATATGGTTTGAACTGCCCAAGATCACATTTAAAGTAAAAAATATTGACATAAGCAGCTTGAGCTTGGACCATCTTGGAACTGGTGTTTGATCTTTGCTGTCATTTTCCCTTTTGCTATCTGAGACACTTCAACTGTGGCACTACAGGTTGCTGAATGGAAGTTTGGGGTTTGAGGGTTTAGAATTTTTGTTCCTTGTTAAATGTAAAGAACAAATGTATCCCATATGTTATTTTTCATAGCTTTTTCGGTTGTTAAATGATGAGGAAGTTGCCATGCTTATTCTTTGCAAGAGATGCTGCCTTTGGGTACATCTTTAGTGTCTTTACTTTGTTGTACTTGTACACTTCTAGCAGTTGTTGAGCTCCTGTTAATTATGAAGTAGCCATGTGGGTTATATGAATGTAATACAGCATTGTCTTTGTTCTCAAGAAATTTATTATCTGGTATGGCTCATGGGTTCATGGAAAGGAATAATGGAGTGTGCCTCACACAGGACAAACTCATGTCACCCTTATGCTAATGGAATAAAAGGAATGTTTGTGATTCCTTAGTTGAGATCAATTCACCAGGATAAGAAGCAGAAAATATATATAAAATGAAAAATAAAGACAGCTGAAATGCCCTGTGTACTCTATCTTAAATATTACTAATTTGTGTTTCTTAGGTAAATTAACAGGGAATTTAGGATTTGAGGTTTATAATTCTGGTTTGACCCCGTTATCATCTGGGATGTGGGGTCAGCAGGGAATGCTTGCTGAACAACTCATGTTCTTCAGAGCAGATGTGTATGTGTAGACAAGAGACAGAGCAAGCCACTGGAAAAAGAGCACTTTCCCTCTGCTTGGTGGAAATCTATATTGTTTAGGGTTTCTGGGTGTCATTTCTGGAGCAAGGCATGTGTTCTGTGGGTAGACAAGAGGGAGGAAATATCACTGAGAGTAAATGTGGTGTGTGGTACTGGGAGATAAAGACCAAGAGATCCAGTCAGGAATTTACTAAGCAGTGTTCCATTGGATACTGGTTTTATGATACACACTCTGTTAGAAATCCTGTGGACATATCTGTGTTCAGAAACTAGAAGAACTGCAGAAGGAGTAGAAATCAAGAAGTAGGAGATGCAGGTAAGCATGGGTTCTTAGGAGCCATGGGTGAGGACGTCCTGGGACCCTAGAGTTCCAGTGAGGTCAAGGACACTGGGACTAAATAAAGCATCTGGATCAGGAGTATTTAGAGCCATCTTTTGAGATCATCTGACTTTTGTTATATGGTGGTCTTAGTATTGAGAATGCCTATAAACATATATAAAGAAGTGTTTTCAGTTCATACATTTTGTGACATTTCCAGCCCCAGCTATCGTGACCTCATCCATCATATTGCTAGATCTTAAAGGACATATATTACTGTATCATAAATTTGCTTTTCAGAATATTTTGAAAATGGTTTTTCAATATTATTTACTTCCTTTGTAATGTTATGTACTAATTTATTTTGTATCTTTAAAAACATTATTATGAAAAAGGGTCCTCATGCTTCCTATATTGCCAAAGAGGTCCATGGCACAAAAATGGTGACAAATTCTGCCCTGGGGACTACATTCTGAGTCTCTAGCACAGTGGCTACATATAGGTACTGAATAGGTACTGATGAAGGTCTAAGGAATGAACTCATAGAGCCTCTTCTCTCCCTACCAGGGAATATATACCATTGATTGAGTCTCAGCTCTTTTAGTTACAGTCATATTCCAACAATGTCTAGCTCATCTAAACAGATATATTGGATAGATAAATTTTTACCTTCATAGATTCCTACAGTACCTGGTACTGTAGTAAGTTTTGAGTAGATTGTTTTTGTCTACAATATAATAGAATACTTCTAGTTAATAGATTTTCTACTTTGCATGTAGCATTTGATATTGTTAGCTATTTCTTATTTTTGAGGAATTTTTACATATGTTAAATTTGGGTTTGTCTGGGGGCAATTTTGCTTTGTCTTAATTCTGGAGTAATGCAGAGTAGTTTTTCTTCTTTTAAAATATCTGAAGAACATCTCTGAAATCTTTCCTCCTCCTGTATGTAAACATGCCTCCTTCCTTCATCTGTTTCTTAGGAGCAAGTGTCCCAGAGCCACCTCCTCTAACATGCTCCTTGTGCTTCCTGCCATGTTTCTGTGCATTTGCTCAGCCATAGTGGTTTCTGGGCACCCAGCAATGCAACTATGCTCCTTAATCCTGCAGCTATTCCTGTACTTGTGTGGTCAAACCTCTTTTTAGCTTTTGAATTGCTAAAGCCACTCTGAAATAATGCGTGTTAAGTTTATAGACAAAAGGATTCTCTGTCTTTAACACATTAACTGCTATCAGACCAAATTTCCCCTTACTGACACCTAGAAATTTATGTAGCTATGTAATATGGTCTTGTTCTGTGTCCCCACCGAAATTTCATCTTGAATTGTAATCCTAATTATAATCCCCACATACTGGGGGAGGGACCTCACAGAAGGTGATTAGATCATGGGAGTGCTTTCCCCCATGCTGTTCTTGTGATAGCGAGTGAGTTCTCACAAGATCTGATGGCTTTATAAGGGGCTTTTCCCCGCTTCCTCTGCACTCATTTTTTCTCCTGCCGCACTGTGGAGTGGTACCTTCCACTATGATTATAAATTTCCTGAAGCCTATTGAGTCACGAGGAACTGTGAGTCAATTAAACCTCTTTTCTTTATAAATTACCTAGTCTCAGCTGTTTCTTTATAGCCATGTAAGAATGGACTAATGCAGTAAATTGGTACCAAGGGAGTGGGGCATTGCTATGAGGATACCTGAAAACATGGAAGCGACTTTGGAACTGGGTAGCAGGCAGAGGTTGGAACAGTTTGGAGGACTCAGAAGAAGACAGAAAAATGTACACTTGGAGGACTTCCTAGGGTCTTGGAGGACTCTGAAGACAGGAAGATGTAGGAAATTTTGGAACCTCCTAGAGACTCGTTGAATGACTCTGATGAAAATGCTGATAGTGGTATGGACAATGAAGTCCAGACTGTATGTGGTCTCAGATAGAGTTGAGAAACTTCTTGGGAACTGTAGCAAAGGCTTAGGAGAGAGATTTGTGGCATTTTGCTACTGCCCTAGAGATTTATGGAACTTTGAGCTTGAGAGAGATGATTTAGGGTATCTGGCAGAAGAACTTTCTAAGCAGCAATACGTTCAAGAGGAAGCAGAGCATAAAAGTTTGGAAAATTTGCAACCTGAAGATGTGATAGAAAAGAAAAACTCATTTCCTGGGGAGAAACTTAAGCCAGTTGCAGAAATTTGTATAAGTAATGAAGAGCCAAATGTTACCAAGACAATGGGGAACATGTCTCCAGGGAATGTCAGAGAACTTCATTGCGGCCGCTCCCATCACAGGCCTGGAAGCATAGGAGAGAAAAATGGTTTTGTGGGCTGGGCCCAGGTACCCCATGCTCTATGCAGCCTCAGGAGATGGTGTCCTATGTCCCAGCTGCTTCAGCTCCAGCCATAGCTAAAAGGGGTCAACTTACAGCTCAGGCCATTTCTTCAGAGGGTGCAAGCCCCAAGCCTGGTGGCCTCCATGTGGTGTTGAACCTGTAGGTACACAGAAATAAAAAATTCAGGTTTGGGAACCTCCACCTAGATTTCAGAGGCTGTATGGAAACATCTGGATGTCCAGGCAGAAGTTTCCTGCAGGGGTGAAGCCCTCCCAGAGATCCTCTACTAGGGCTGTCTGGAAAGGAAATGGGGAGTTGGAGCCCCCACACAGAGTCCCCACTGGGGTATGCATAGTAGAGCTGTGAGATGACGAGGGTCACTGTCCTCCAGATCCCACACTGGTAGATCCACTGACAACTTGTACTGTGTGCCTGGAAAAGCCACAGACACTCAATGCCAGCCCATGAAAATAGTCAGGAGGAAGGCTGTACCCTGTAAAGCTACAGGAGTGCAGCTCCCAAAGGTCATGGGAGCCCACCTCTTAGATCAGTGTGCCCTGCATGTGAGACATGGAGTCAAATGAAAACATTTTGAAACTTTAAGGTTAAATGCCCTGTTGGATTTTGGACTTGGATGGGGCCTCTAGCCCCTTAGTTTTGGCCAATTTCTCCTACTTGGAAAATGTATATTTACACAACACCTGTACTCCCATTGTATCTAGGAAGTAACTAACTTGCTTTTGATTTTACAGGCTCATAAGCAGAAGGGACTTGCCTTGTCTCAGATGAGACTTTGGACTTGTACTTTTGAGTTAATGCTGGAATGAGTTAAGACTTTGGGAGACTGTTGGAAGGGCATGATTGTGTTTTGAAATGTGAGAAAGATGAGATCTCGGAGGGGCCAGGAATGAAATGATATGGTCTGGCCCTGTGTCCCCACCCAAATCTCATCTTGAATTTTAATCTGAATTATAATCCCCACATGTTGGGGGAAGGATCTTATGATTAGATCATGGGTGCAATCTCCTCATACTGTTCTCATGATTGCGAGTTCTCATGAAATCTGGTGGTTTTATAAGGGGCTTTTCCCCACTTCGCTCTGCACTAATTCTCTCTGCTACTTCCCTGTAAAGAGGTGCCTTCTGCCATGATTGTAAGTTTCCTGAAGCCTCCCCAGTCATGAGGAACTGTGAGTCAATTTTCTTTATACTAATAATTTTTACTCAGTCTCAGGTATTTCTTTATAGCAGCATGAGAACAGACTAATACATTATGACTGTCTCATGTTATATTTTCCCTTCTTTGTTTTGATCCAAAAGTCATTTAAAATTCATTGATTGGTTTTTCTTTCTCCTCTGAAATCCAGGAGATAAAATATCACAACCACTTTGTCTTCAAGAGCCTAGATTTTTCATGACTTTATAGTTTTATTTTTGAGTTGTTTTACTTTCCTCCTAATTTATTGATTATGAGATTTATGTCAATATGTAATCAAATAAATAAATATTATAAGACTCTTAATAAAGAATTGTTTATACCCAAATTTTACTTGTGTGGTTTACTGCTTCTTGGTTCTAAATAGGATTTCAGAGGAAAGAGTTTTAGGGCAGTAGGGTGAGTGGTTCGGATGTGTGGACTGGGGCTAGATGGTCTGGTTTTGAGCCCTTTCTCTGCCACTTGCTACCTTTTGTAACCTTGGGCAAGCTACTAAACTTTTTTGTTCCCAGCTTCCTTATCTATAACAGTAGTTCATTGGCTTATTGTGAAGTTTATAGGAATATAAATGAAATGCTTAGAATAACATCTCCCTCCCGAAAAGCACTCTGTAAGTGGTGTATTGTGGCATTTCTAAAGAATCAGCTAATTTGCAATCAGCCTAGGTTTTCTGAAAACTTATGAAGCAGGGCTTCCTTTTTTCTCTTCATGCCATCTTCATTACTGGCCAGGCTGCCTTCACCTCAACATCAGGCCCTGTGTCAGAAAGTCTAACTGTCAGCAGTAGGGCTGCAGGAACCGGGGTAACTTGGTCAGAATAGGATCAAGGGGCAAGGGTAATGCTAGAAGAAATTGTTTGTAGGGAACGGGGAAGGAGGTCCCTTGGATCCTAGGTGGGGAAAAAAACAGGTTTTTTCCTCTCATGGACACAACGTCTCTGTTGGCAAGCCCCAGGGACAAAAATAAAGGCAAAAGTATTCAGTCAAGAAGGATTTTGCATCAAGTATGTAAACATGATTGGTCAAAATACACTTTTTCTCTTTCTCTCCCTCTGCTCTTCCTCCTCCCACACTTAGGTTTTTGGTAAACCTTCTATGGGCCTTATTATTTCTTATTCTGATTTTCAAAATAGTTTTTGCTAAGTTCGATAAACTGGAAAATACAATAGTTACATTTATAAATTGTGGTTATTAACAAAGTTTAATTTTTAAAAGTCCTGAAGTACTTCTCTAAACTTTTAGTATCACTTGGATTAATGAAACATAATTTATGAAGGGTCTACTTTTCAGGTGATGGAAAATATGAGAGCTACTCTTTGTATTTTGAAAGCCATTTTATTGCATGCCTTTTGTTGGTGTTTTAAATGTGTAAGATATCTTTTCCACATGGTCTGTTATTAATTATTCATTCTTCATATCTTTATAAATCATGTATTTAGATAACTCAGTTTGCCCATCACCTGGGCATGTAGTTATACTACTAACATCTGTTAATTCATGACTATTTTTGACTCGTAATGTTAGGGGCATTAACATTTTTATTTATTGCTGTTCTTTTAAACTGCTTGTAGTACTTCTAACCTTCAAACAGCTTTTACCGGCTCATTCTCTCAGCACATTTGACATGCAACAAAAGTGACTTTTGTCTTGTTATGGAAGTGAGCCAAATTGTTTGACATGATGACAGGTGGGATATTATTTAGGGCTGCCGAGACCTTGGGCTCCACGGATGCTTTGTTCCCTCTAGATTGTGTTTTTGACTTGTGTGTTTCTGACAGCCATTGTACCATTCACCTCATTCACCTCTTTTATTGAGTTTGGAACATGCCTGTGAGAGCTAGCCTCATAAAGGTTTTAACTGTAGTGTTAGCGGTTTCTTAAACATTTCACATTTTAATATTTATTATAGTTTGATTTTAGTATTAATGTTATACTTAGCATTTATTATGGTTTGATTTTGTTTGTTTTTACATAGTTTCCCATTATGAGAAATATAGCCACTGTGTTTATGGTTGGGAATATTTGTGCTTTGTGATTTCTTGGCCTTTTAGACATACACAGAATGCCTTGACATGTATTTACTAGCAAGTTGAAAAATACAACAAATTTTACCATTTTAGGGAAATGAATTCCTTAAGAAATTAAAAGTTTTGGCTGTGCATGGTGGCTCAGGTGTGTAATCCCTGCACTGTGGGAGGCCAAAGTGGGCAGATCACAAGGTTAGGAGTTCAAGACCAGGCAAACCAACATAGTGAAACCTCGTCTCTACTAAAAATACAAAAATTAGCGGGGCATGGTGGTGCATGCCTGTAGTCCCAGCTACTCAGGAGGCTGAGACAGGAGAATCGCTTGAACCTGGGAGGTGGAGGTTGCAGTGAGCCAAGATCGCTGTGCCACTGCACTCCAGCCTGGGCGACAGAGCAAGACTCCACCTCAAAACAAAAAAAAAAGGAGAAAAGAAATTAAAACTTTTGCTGATTAGATATCCTCAGTATTCAAAGTATTAGAGTATACTATTACAGCAGGAAGTGATAGGCCAATCCCAAATTTGAAGTTTATTAAAATACTCCACATGGGTAGTGATTTATCTTTCTTTTTTGCTTTTCAATGAAAAGATCATTATTTGATACCTTTAAAATTTGGGCACTGTGCCATGCATGAGAGAGGTAGCAATGAAGCAGACAAACAGAAACCTTGTCCTGGGCTTATATGCCATAGCTTCTGTCTCTGGCTCATCACAACAAATACCATGTTTCCGGGATCTCACCAAATTCTAACACAGATAGGTAGCATTAATGCTGTAGTTTCTGTTCAATGAGAGCTAGATACTTTTTGTATGATATCTCCAACCCTTACAAGTGAGAAGGACCTGTTACTGGCTTCATTTTTTAGGTAAATGAACAAAGGCTGAGAAACACTAATCAATTTGTCCTAAATCACAGCCAGTCATGGCAATTTTGGATACAGTTTATGTATATGCATTACGGCAAGAGGATTTGCAGAGTGACAGTATATCTGTCATGGTTCTTCTTGGGATCTCCACAAACATCCACGTCAGTACCAGTTATCTTAAGTGTATGGAATCTCTCTCCCTAGTTTTTGTCACAAGCCACAAATGTTTCAAGTCAACAGTGTAAAACAATCCCTGATACAGTCTGAATTTTGTTTTTGATTTGGACCTACTTATAGAATTCTGTGAGATTTTGCCACAGATATATATATTTATTGAAGAGAGACAATGACCCAGGGGAGCGACTGTTGCATGCAACCATGCAGGCCTCACAGGTGCCCCCTAGCACCTCAGGTAGATGCTTCTCTTGGGCCACTAGGAAGCTTCCCCCTCCTGAGACCACAGATGGGAAAAATTGCCTGAGGGCCTGCTGCAGGGAATATTGCTGGCAGGCTTTCTTTGGTTTCTTGTGCTGATCTAGGCATAATTGTGGTCAAGAAAATATTGAGTGAATGATTAACATATAGTTCTCAATTTTATTTAGCTGCCAAACTCATAACACTAGGATATAATCCAGACCAACTACCTTGCTGTGGCTTAGGATTTCAGGTTTTAAAGTCAAAATTCAAAGCTGTAAAAACATTTGAATCCTTTTAATGTATTGTAAAGATAAATAATGACTAATGAGATAAAATTTATGTCAACACACATATTTCTTCCTCTATCCTCTAGTCTCCTATTGTTTTATTTGGGGCTATAATAAGCATCAGTAATGATCATTCCAACCAAGGTAGTTTCAAATAATGTGGGTTAGTAACTACTTCATATCTTTTTTTTCTTTTCTTTTTTTGAGACAGAGTCTTGCTCTGTCACCCAGGCTGGAGTGCAATGACATGATCTTGGCTCACTGCAACCTCCGCCTCCTAGGTTCAAGCAATTATTGGGCCTCTGTTTCCTGAGTAGTTGGGTTTACAGGTATGCGCCACCATGTTCAGCCAATTTTTTTGTACTTTTAGTAGAGATAGGATTTCGGCATGTTGGCCAAGCTGGTCTCGAAGTCCTAGTCTCAAGTGATCCACCTGCCTCAGCCTCCCAAAGTGTTGAGATTAAGGGCGTGAGCCATCACGCCTGGCCCACCTAAGATCTTTAATATTGATTTTCACACATCTGAGGATAGATTTTGGGAACCTGCTAATTCATGGAAAAATGTTTTCCTCTTTTTTCAAAATACCATAATGACTTCTTATTTGACTTAATTTCCTCTCAGATATGTGAGATTCCAGGGATACAGGGTATGAGTGAGGATGGTGGGTGGTAAAGGCAGTGAAACAAGCAGCTGGTCAGTTCTACAAGGGTTTCTGGGGCTTGGCTTCACCTTCATTTCCCATCCCTTTCCTCTATGACCTTGGGTGCAGGGTGTCAGCCACGCTGGCCTTGCAGACCCAGAACACACCAACCGTGCTCCTCCCTCGCGGCCTTCTACTCCCAGATGCCTTCACAGCTTGCTTCCTTCTTTCTTTCTTATAGGTCACCTTCTTAGTGACGAATTCCCTTACCCTGTTTGATGTTCAGTCTGCTCATACCTCATCTTTTTCTCTGCTTTTGCTTTTCTCCATAGCATTTATTACTAACATACTCTATATTTTACTTATGTCCATTAAGGTAGATATGTTTGTATCTGTAGCACCTAGAAAGGATAAACTAGAATAGTGTCTCAAATGGTGATGGCCCATGCTAGGTGCCCAATCATTATGTTTTGAATGAATGGAAGATTTTCTGTGTAATCACAGCACTTGGAAGCTAGCTTCATTTTGTTTTGCTGTTTTCAAAAACTTGAAAATAAAATATGAATATTCAAGCTGTGCTTCCTGTTGTGTATTTGAGGGAAATAAAAAATGAGCATCATGGAGACCTCCTCTGGAATCAGGTTTTCTAGAGTCAATGCAGCAAGGCAGTCTTGAGTGCTGTGGAGCAAAGGGACAGAAAATGCAGGGACTTGGGAAGCAGTACACCAGGGTCGCCTTGCTCAGGAGACTGGATGAGTGTTTGTGTCATTGATGTCCCTTCTATGGTTTAATGACCAGAGAGAACAATTTTGAAGGAAAACATAGTTTAGTGAAAAAATGAGGGAGGTTTATTATTTGCTTGTATATTCTTTTTTTTTTATTTTGAAAATATGGTTATATTATTCATTGTCATTTCATTAATAAAGCTTATTGCATAAATATAAATAAATTCAAAAGGTAGATTCTAATATCAGTGTTGAGAATGAGATAGTCCTACTTTCATTTAAAAAATTATATTTCTTACTATGAAAATTTGGGGGGGGGCAGTGCCTCTGAGTTTTTCCTTATTGGAATTATTTATTATGTATTTGGGGTTGGTAAGTTTAAAAAGTATTTAAGAATGAAATACATTTTTTCTTTAGGAGTTGAATAGTAGTGCATTTTCAAGTCTTGCTAAATAAATGAGTAGTTTTCTAAAACATCACTTAATGGTGATGATAATGACCTCTGTAGGTAAAACTGTGAAATATATTTCTAATATTCTAATCAGATTTTTAATTGCCTCAAATTCAAAGAAAAAAATAGTTCAAATAAATTACATATTTTCAAATACAGTCCTCCTTTGGGTTCTTAAAGAAGCACTGGACATGATGACATGTCTTTTTTTTTTTTTGAGATAGAGTCTCACTCTGTCACCCAGGCTGGAGTTTAGAGGCACAATCTCAGCTCACTGCAACCTCTGCCTCCCAGGTTCAAGAAATTCTCCTGCCTCAGCCTCCGTAGTAGCTGCGATGATAGGTGTCCACCAACACACCCAGATAATTTTTGTATTTTTAATAGAGACAGTGTTTCACCATGTTGGCCAGGATTGTCTAGAACTTCTGACCTCAGGCTATACGCCTGCCTCAGCCTCCCAAAGTGCTGGGATTACAGGCATGAGCCACCACCCCTGGCCTGATGACGTTTAATGGATGTCACTGTGAGCAATTTCAGCTGAAATCTAGGACCTTTTAAACAACTCTGAAATATGTGATAGATGCCTCTAGTCTAGTGAGCACAATGGATTGGGGGCCAGAAGGTCTGACTCTCCTTCCCAGGCATACCTCTGACTCACGTGACAATATTTAGAAAACCAGACTCTTCTGTCTTGACTCTGTTGATCACTGCTGGACTTCCACGCTTAGACTTCAATGATGGCTATTCCAATCATTGCTCCCAGGCTCCACATCCCTTCACAGGGATCCTGAATGTGGTAGTTGGAGAGATTATTGAACATCTTGGGTTATATGGAACTCCCTATCTTTCAATATATTCTTTTCTACCTTTGGATAGCTCTCACTCTAATGAGGGTTTTCTGTCTGTTTTGGGGGTTTAGTGTTTTAGTCTCTTTATACTCATTTTTATTAAATGTGCTAGATAACACTAGTACTGGTATCTTGGCACCAGAATCTTTTTTAGGGACATTATTCCTCCTAATGCATTAACCTCTCTTTTCAGCCTTTTTTTTTGGGGGGGGGAGGGAGGCAGAGTCTTACTCTGTCACCCAGGCTGGAATGCAGTGGTGCCAACTAGGCTCACTGCAACCTCTGCCTATCAGGTTCAAACAATTCTCCTGACTTGGCCTCCCAAGTAGCTGGGATTACAGGTATGCACCACCATGTCTGACTGATTTTTGTATTTTTAGTGGAGACAGGGTTTCATCATGTTGGCCGGAATGGTCTCGGATACCTAACCTCAAGCGATCCATCCACCTCGGTCTCCCTAAGTGCTGGGATTGTAGGCATGAGCCACTGTGCCTGGTCTCTTTTCAGCTTTTTATCAAACACTTGATGTGAGGTATTAATATAAAGATTGAGTAGGCTGAGGCTGGAGATGTTTCTCTGCAGTATACCCCAAAGTGCCTCTAGACCTGTGCTGCCCAATGTGGTTGTCATGTACACAATTTACATTTATATTTTAATTTATTAAAGCCAAATGAAATGAAAAATTATTGCCTAAACTTCACTAGCTATGTGTTAAGTACTCATTAGCCACATGTGGCTATTGGACAGCATTGATACGGAATATTTCTACTATCGCAGAAAGTTCTGCTGGACAATGTGGCTTATTGATCTCTAGTACTTTTATTGAAAAATAAAAAGAATTCCATGAATTATTTTTTCATACTTCCTTTCATTTATTTCTTGAATTTTACTATAGCAGATGATTAAAGTGATACTTTATTTGAGGGCAAGTTTTAATGGAAAAGATGCAGTTTAATTTGTGTTTTGAAGTAGAGGTATGATTTGAGAATAGATATTGGTGGAATTGTTAATTTCTTGGCAAAACTGAGTAACACAGAAAGACATGAGTAATTCAGTATTTCAGGGGATTAAAGTGTGAGGTTTTCAACTGGAAATGTACTTGGAATAAAAAGAAGTTGGGCAATTAAGTTCTATTAAAATATACATATGTATATATATGAAAAACACTGATGTAAGTGTGAAGTATGAATTAGAGGAAGAATTTGTTTATTCAGTTAGTAATTATTTGTTGAGTTTTTACTCTGTTCTGACACTGAGCTACATATAGAAGGTACTATCATGGGATTTTTCCCTGGGAGGGTCTCATGATAGTATCATTGGGTGAGACACACAGAGAAGCACATCACTGTAATTTCCCATGTGCTGTGGTTGAGAGAGGGATGATTCCTTAGGAGCAAGGCTGGTGGCCTGGGAAAGCATTACCAAGCAGGGACTTTCAGTGTTTGTCACTGAGGTGGTAGTTTGACAAAGACACTGTTTCATTCAAAAGCACTTTGTTTCATTGTCCTTATCAGGCTAGGAACTGCCACATTTTCATCATTTCAGAATGTATTAATATTAATGGGCGGTAATGCTGTATTTATACAGAAACAGAAATTCCCTTTCTCAGCAATCTCAAATATACCAGTAATACTCTTTTTATTTTAAAAAATATATAATGAGGTTAAATTAAGATCACATTAATAATTAGAATACTTTTGGTTGGTATAGAGTAAACTTTTTATTACCTCGATGCAGATTACTGGTAGTAAGAGTAACAGAGAGTATATCAATTGGAAAAAATTTAAAACAAGATTGATTGGTCAAGGTTGATTGGCCCTCAAGGCTGGCCATTCAGCAGACTGACTTTTGGAGCGTTAAAATATGTTTATATCTCTCTATTCCAACCCCGGAGATTTTGATTTAGTAAGTCTAGGGTTATTTCCTGGCATCTGTGGTTTCTTTTAAGTACCTGAAGTGATTCTGATGGGTAGCTAGGGTTGAAAACCATGGCCTCGTGTGTGGAATTTTGTAATAAATAATAGATGCCACATTTGTGTCTTGAGGCGCGAAATGGCCCTCTTTTATACCTGTCAGAGTCTGACATTATTCTTGTGCAGATTTGAGGCTTGTGGTATTGGTAAACATTCAAAGTTAATAAAAAGATGGGTCTCAAGAAAAACAGAGGTATTTACATGTGCAGTGGCTAATAGCAACAGCTCTGAAACCAGGTTGCCTGTCTTTGAATCCTGCATCACTGTTTACCATCTTTGTGACTTAGGGACTTACTTAACTTTGTGGACCTCAATTTCTTCACTTGAAAATTGAAGATAATAGTATCTATCATGTAGAATTTAATTTGTGATAATTAAAGGAGTTACATGTGTCTTATTTAATTGATAAGATGTACTCGTTATTACCTCTGCAATCAGGAGACATATGTTTCTTATATGGTGACATACAAGCAGTAGAATGTTTTGGTTCAGTTGGCAATATTATTTCTTTGTGGTACATAAAATAAGATCGTATCTCACATTGATGGTGTCTTACATTCATTTATGACATGCTAATGATTAGATGTATTAATGTTTAAAAATAAAATGGAATGCTTTGGTCTCTTCTTTAAGCTAAATAGGATCATGAGTATTAATTTCAAACAACTATTGGTCATTTCTCTGTGCCAGGGACAGTGCTAAGCATTTAATCTTCATAACAGGAATCGTAGGTATTTTGGGGGATGGTTTTGAGGCAGCTGTAAAATCACAAAACTAAGAGTTAAACACATTTGACTCCAAACCCCAACCCCAGCCTAATAACCACTGTGCTATACTGACTATCTTGTTATTTAATCTACAAATTTGTGCCTAATCCTCAGAGTTAGTTCTTTTTAGGTAATGTGGCAAGAAATACAAACCAAGGGGAGTCCAATTTAGTGTTCTTTCTCCATTAACCACTCAGCCCTAAATGCTAACCTATGAGGTTGAGGGAAGAAATGGTTAAGAAAGAGAATACAATAATTTGACATCCCGAGGGCAAGATTCTGGACTATACAAATACCAGAGGCATCATAGCCAGACACGACGACAAGTAGGAAGACTGTGAATGTCATACAGTAAATAGTGGACCAGCCAACAGTTAGGTGATTTTCTTCATCATTGATTGTCATTTGACTGACATGCATATGTGTGGCTTTCTTTGTATTTATCCTTGTTGGGATTTGCTGAATTTTATGAATCTATAGATTTATGACTGGTATTCTGTTAGGGAAATATATTTCTTCTGGCTCATTCTCTCTCCCTCTTTTTTTTCTTCTATGGGAGCCCAATTACAGGAATGTTATAATATTGTCCTATAGGTCCTTAAGATCTCTTCATTTTGTTTGATACGTTTTCTCTCCATTCCTCAGATTCAATAGTTTTTATTTCTCTATCTTTATAGGAAACGGTCTTTACTGACTCTTTCCTTTGTCATCACCAATCTACTGCTAAGCCCATTTGCTGCTTAACAATGTCCATTTTATATCAATATAATGTTTTTTAGTTTTAGAATTTTTATTAGATTCTTTTTCACAACAGATTTTATTTTTCTGATGATATTCTTTTCATTCTTCATGAGCATATTTTTCTGTATAACTTTGATCAAACTTACAGTAGCTGATTGAAGATCCTTATCTGCTAATTTCCACTTCTGGGTCTACTCAGGGTCAGTCTTCATTGATTGTCTTCTCTCATGTGTTTGTTTGTTTATTTTATGGATTCTATTACATTTGTTCCAACAGTGTAGTCCTTTTTTTTTTTGGTAAAAGATTAATTTGGATGACTCAAACTGCAAACTCAGACTCATGGGTGATAATTCAAATCATTCTTCAGTTTTTTTTACTGTTAGCCAGGTTTTACATGTCAGCCAGAGATTTGGGAGGAGTTTATACACAGAATTTATGCGTCATCTTCTCTATGTCTATCTGTCTCTTTGCTGGGATTCACTGTTATTGCCAACCTCATTTCTGGTAGCTGTGGTTGCCTTAAACTCTGTCCTTTGGTTCTTTAAGCCAGTAAGACAATGGGTTTTCTATTGGAGATTTTGGTACCTATGGAGCCTTCAAATTTGTAAAAATTAGGAAATTTACTCGAGCTATTCCTTTATCTTTATTGGAGTATCACTTCCCTTCCAAAATCTTCGTACTTTTGATGCTCTCAAATGCTTTTAGGTAGTTTTGTTATTGTTGTTTGTTTGGTTTTAGATGTCACTCATGGTTTATAGTTACTTTATGTGGGCAATTCAAGAAATAGGCCTTTTAAAATTCCCTCTAGAGAGGACTCTTCTGGATTGCTTCCTTTTTTAATACCTGCAGATGTTTCTTGTGAAGAAGACATCTATAAAGGTTACTTTTCGGGCTGAACAAATAATGAAATTTCTGCTTTCTAACACCCTGCAGTGGAGGTTTACAGCTCTTGCTTCACTTTTCCTGAGAAGTAAGTGTATTCTTTTGTCACTTTAGTGTCTTTCATGAATATAATTTATTCTGAATTTTCAGTGAGCACATTTGATGTGTTTCTTATAGGAACTGAGATGCTTTCTTTAACATATTGAAACATTTGACCTGCTAATAACTCTTTGTTATATAATTGTGTATATAATGTTAAACCTTCATATGTTTTTGGAATAAACTCAATTGGCTAATATTATAGGAGGAAAAGTAAACTCTGCTTAATTTGCCAGATAATTGCCCCACTTGGTTAACATAATGTTAGTTAGCGGTGCATATCCATTATTAGAAATATTTTATCATGATTTTCTTGATTATTTGTAGTTAAGAAAATCAAAGGTTTTGGTTGATCATATTGGAATTGAAAAAATTTTTTCTCAATGTGTTTAATCCCTAGCTTCTCAAAATTATGTACTGTGATATGTTGAATAAGTACTTTATTAGATAATGTATGTCTCACTCTTATATAGTTTTCTCATTTGAACTAATGCAATGCAAATTTGATAGGACAACTATAAAAAATTAATAAGTTAGAATTTGGAAAATAATGAAAATGTAAAGATTTTAATTTCCTTTTATGCTTGCTAATTTGTTTTAAAATATCAGAAAAGCCATAAGAACTTTAATTTTGAAATGTCTCATTCTAGGCTGCATTGTATGTATGGCACTTGTGTGGTTGTTTTTCTGGGATTTAGTTATATTCATTTTTATGTCTTATTTCTTAATTCATTATACTTTCACTTTGTCAAGACCAGATATAGAAACTGTGTTTTCAAACAGAATCACTGTAAGACTATTAATTTTTAAGGATTATAGAATGGTTATTTATTTTACTGTTTACAAATGGTTATATATTTACCATTTATCTTTTACATAGGCCTATGTTTGATAATGTAAAATTCATATTTCAAGATATTTTGGACAGTTATGTAATATGTATGTATCAATGGATTGGGAAACAGCAAATATATATTTTCTTGTAGAGATTATTCAATTCTGGAAATATTCTTCAGCAATCTCTTGTTATTTAACATTGAGAATTTTAAAAATCAATCAAAAAGTTGTATGTAAGGATGCATCAGTTGCAAGGAGCAGAAATAACTTAGCTAAAAGTTTCCTAACAATGAGAAGTTTATAAGCTTGTGCAACAGAAAGTTGGACACAGGGCCAGGTCAGCAGCATCAGTGTGAACAGAGCCGCCTTCTGTTGTTTTGGCCTGACAGTCTTACTCTCTTATCTTGATCCTAGGTTTCCTTATTCTTACAAAGTGGTTGCTACAGCTCCAGATATCTGGATTTTTCTTCCATGATGGTCATATTAGAGGATCAAACCTTTTTTTTTGAAGTTTCCTCCTGTATTCTATTCCACTCCTGTATTCTATTCCACTGGCTGGAGGAATAGAATTCTTAAAATTGTCTTGCAACAAATAATAATTTATACTCTTGGTCTAGACCATGTGTTTCCAGACCACCTGGAAGAGTGAATGTCAGAACAAAATTAGGACTTTGGCTATTATCAGGGAAGGAGTGTAGGGTGGAGACTGTTGTTCTTACTACACATTTTAGATAGCAAAGATAGTTCCTTGAAAGAGCCATATTCTCTCTTGCCTTCAGGACTTTGTCATTGCTATGTGGAGGTTTTTCTCTCTGTTTACCCAACGGACTTCTTCCCATCCTTTAACTTTCAGCTTAGATATAACTTCTTTTGAGAAGTCTTAAATATCAGAAAATACAGATACTTTAAAGCTGAAAATACTACTACAAGTAAAGAAAGATACTTTGTAATATAAAGGTTCAATTCCTAGGAAGAGTTAACAATTCTAAATTTGCCTCCACTTAACCTTAACCTAGCATCAAACCATATAAAGCAGAAGTTGACTGAGCTAAAAGGTGAAGTAGTAAAATTGCAAACATAGCAGGAGATTTTAGCCTACTTTTCTTAGTAACTTCTAGAAGCAGATGAAAGAGGAAGCTTTAAACAACACAATTATCACTTTAAGGGCTAAATCATGTGGCTTAATGTATACTTACGTTAGGTTATATGGCATCAGACTTAAACATATTCTTCCAAAGAATATGAAAATAGGAATACTCCTCAACTTCCTTTATAAAGTAGTATAACTTTGATAGTACAAGTTAGTGAAAATATTTAGAGAAAGGAACATTACAGACCATCGCTTATGAATCTTCGTACCAGAAAAAACCCCACAAAAAATCCTGCAAATAAAAACCAACTATATATAATAAGCCTAACATAATATTAGCCAATTGAGTTTATTCCAGGAATATATGGATGGTTTAACATTTTAAAATCAATTAGTGTATTTTACCATGTTATTTAAATAAAGGAGAAAAATTGTGTGCTGTTTTTTTTTTACCAGAAGACGACAATTGACAATAAGAGAACTTAAAAAATCTGCTAGCTGTATATGTTTTCTACTGATGCTCTACCAAAACTACTACAAACGTAGTGGCCTAAAACAGCAAAAACTTATTGTCTTACCTGTGAAGCCAACATAGGTGTCACCGGCAGGCTGTGTCCTTCTAGAGGATCCGGGGAGAATTTAATTTCATTGCCTATTGAAGCTTTTAGAGGCTTGCCTACATTCCTTGGCTCATGGCCTTCCATCACTCTGACCTTTTTATCTGTCATCACAGCACCTTCCCTAACTCTGGCCCTACTACCTCCCTCTTTCCCTTAAAAGGACCCTAGTGATTACACTGGGCCCATCTGGGTAATCCAGGGCAAGCTCCCCATCTTAAGATCCTTACCTTGGTCACATATGCAGAGTCCCTTTTGCTTCAAAGTATAACATAGTCACAGGTTCTGAGGACTAGAACATGGACATTTGTGTTGGGGGAGATGAGTCTGCTTAGCACCACATTGCTAAAAATGTATGTAAAGAACATTCTACTTAATTATAAAAATCTTTCTGACACAGCAAATGAGACAAGGTTGCCCACTAGCACCATATGTATTTGACATTGGAATGCAGGACATATTCAATGCATTTAGGCATATAAGTAAAAAAAATATGATCTCAAAGGAAGAAATCTTTCATATTTGAAGATAAATATGATTGTAAACAAAACAGATTTCATAAGAATCTATAGATAAATTACTAGAATTAATACATAATTTTTGGCATTATCTTAATCTTAGCTCAGGTCACCATAATAGAACCCACACACACAGACTGGGTGTCTTTTTTGTTTTTTGGAGATGGAATCTTGTTCTGTCACCCAGGCTGGAGTACAGTGGTATGATCTTGGCTCACTGCAACCTCTGCCTCCCTGGTTCAAGCAATTCTCCAGCCTCAGCCTCCTGAGTAGCTGGGACTACAGGTATGTGCCACCAAGCCTGGCTAATCTTTTGTATTTTAGTAGAGACGGGATTTTACCATGTTGCCCAAGCTGGTTTTGAACTCCTGAGCTCAGGCAATCCACCTGCCTCCATCTCCCAAAGTGCTGGGATTACAGGTGTGAGCCACCGTTCCTGACCTGACTAGGTGTCTTAAACAACATAAATTTTTGCTTTTACAGTTCTGGAGGCTGAGAAGTCACAAGATCAAGGCAAATTCAGTTTTTGGTGAGGATTCACTTCCTGGCTTACAGATTGTGTCCCCATGTGGCAGGGAGAGAGAGGGAGCAAACTCTGGGGTGTGTCTTCTCATAGGAGCACTAATCCCATGTGCAGACCCACACCCTCTTGCCTCATCTAACCCACTTACTTCCCAAAGGCCCCATCTTCATCCCCATCTTGGTATTTTGGGAGGGGCCACAAACGTTCAGTCCTTAACAGAAATATTGCTGGATGCACAGTCAATACAGTGGATAAAATCAGTTGCATTTATATACAACAACAACAAACAGAAGAGGAAATTTTGAAAAGATACTGTTTATAATAGCATAAAATATCAATTAGAAGCAGTGAAAAATACACATGATCACAGGAAGAAAAACATTATTAAGAGGAAGTTATAGAAGGCTTAAGAGAAAGTAGGTAATATGATGGTCGTCAGTAGGAAGACTCAGTATTAGTATGTAGCTTCCCTAATTCATCTCTATAGATTTATAATCAATTCAGCAGATGTATATGTGAGTATGTAAATTGATAAGTTGATTCCAAAATATATATGTAAGTGCAAAAGGACAAGAATTGTCAATACGATCTTGAAGGAAAACATAGCATGGGGGAGAAACTGCTCAGGTGATTAGTAAGATTTATTTTAAGTCATATTAATTAAAACAGTGAGGCATTGGCCTGAGAGTAACCTATAGATCAGTGGAACAGAGCATTAAGGACTTTGTGTAGTGCCTTGGGAAGGATTCATGTTTTTACTAATTAATGCTGGCTGTATGGAAAAAATTCTTACACTATCTGTAACATTTCTACATGGATTATAGAATGTGAAAGGAAAAGTAATTAGCCTTTTAAAACATGATAGAGTGGAATATTTTCATAACCTTAAGGTAGGGGAAGATCTCTTATACAGGATATAAAAAGCTTAACCACTTTTTTTATCTTTGTATTTTGAATGATGGGTTTGCTATTGGTCATCAGAGACTCTTAGCAAGTGAGAATGTGTACATCTGAATAATGGTCATTGACTTCTTGAATGCTGGTTTTCAGAATGATTGCACCATACACTTTTAGTGTTGTTACTCAGTGTGAACCCAAGTGTGTAACCATTATGGAAACATTGATACAGCTTCATCTAAAAGTATCTGGAATCCAAAATCTAGTTATCAAACTTTGCAAAGTTTTCTAACACTACATGTAGTTTCCTTGTGGAATTTCCTTTAAAATGTGACAGTGCATTTTAAAAAAATATTTAATATGTATAATCCGTATGTAATTTTATGCTTAAAAATTGTGTGAAAGGGCCGAGTGCGGTGGCTCACGCCTGTAATCTCGCACTGTGGGAGGCCAAGGAGGGAGGATCACCTGAGGTCAGGAGTTTGAGACCAGCCTGGCCAACTTGGTGAGACCCCATCTCTACTAAAAGTACAAAAATTAACTGGGCATGGTGGTGCACGCCTGTAATCCCAGCTACTCAGCAGGCTGAGGGAGGAGAATCGCTTGAACCCTGGAGGTGGAGGTTGCAGTGATCGAAGATCATGCCATTGTACTCCAGCCTGGGGAACAAAAGCGAAACTTCGTCTCAAAAAAAAAGTTGTGTGAATGATTTGAATATAATTCAGTTTTTAAAAGTTATGTGACTATTTTAGAGGACTTCCACACTGAATTTGCTTTGCACAACCGCAGATTACTCAATGACCCCAGTAATCACACTCTCTTTCCCACTTCCCCAGTTCATTTTTTTATAAAGTTACATTGGTTAATCCAGTTCACAAGGATATTGCCAGAGTTGTGTGCTCACACTCTTAATATAACTTGAACTATGCAGGACAGTACAAAGAGAATGGCCAGGAGATTTGTGTTCTAATGGATTATATCAAATGTCAATTACAATAAGACTCTAATCTAGGGTGTGAATTGGGTATTGACTTTAGTATATATTCAAGCTGCTTCTGATTTTTTAGTGTCTGGAATTTTTCCAAACAAAACTAAAAAGTAAAATTTGTACTCAATATAGTCAGAATTTCTAGTACTTGCTTTGTGTGTGTGAATATGCTTCTGTGCTGCACAAATTCATGAGTATATACAAGTAGTAAAATTTATGCTTGAATGTAAAACTAATTTCTGAAATCACCATTTAATGTAAGGACTATGATGGAGTTGGGGGATACTTTAGTCTTCCAATCACTGCCCATGTTCTTTTTTATCACTCTCCCCAACAGTTTGAAAAAATGTGTCAGAAAATGAGCAGATTAATGTTACTTTATTCAAGTAATATATAAATATAGGAAACCTGGATATTGGTTTAGCCATGGAATGTGAATAATGTGCAAATTTGAGAATCAATGTAGTTTGTAATCCCAGCACCAGTAGGTGAATTGCCTGAACTCATGAGTTTGAGACCCGTCTGGGCAACGTGGAGAAACCCCATCTCCACAAAAAATTATCCAGGAATGGTGGCACATGCCTGTAGTCCCCGCTACTTTGAAGGCTGAGGTGGGAGGATCACTTGAGCCTGGGGCCTGGTGATTGCAGTGAGCCAAGATTGCATGACTGCCCTCCAACCTAGGTGACAGAATGAGACCCTGTGTCTTAAAAAAAAAAAAGAAAGAAAGAAACGTCATAGAAGGAAGTTATTGCCTCTGTAATTAAGACTGTGGTTTGTAAATGTGTTATTTTTTTAGGTTTGATTAATGGATATTTCCTATGATAATTAGTTATTTCATATGAAGATCAAAAAGGAGATTTCACTAAACAATGTGCTTTCAGATATCTGTCAGCTTTTGAATCCTATTGAGTTTTGTAAAACACATTGGTTTATCTAATTTTCTTGAGTTTATGTTTTTATTTTACTTTTTTTGAGACAGGCTCTCCCTCTGTTTGCCCAGGCTGGAGTGCAGTGGCATGATCATGGCTCACTGCAGCCTCTGCTCTCTGGGCTCAAGTGATCCTCCCACCTCAGCCTCTTGAGTAGCTGGGACTACAAGTGTGTGTGTGACCACTCCTGGCTAGTTGTTACATTTTTGTAAAGGCAGGTCTTGCTCTATTGCCTAGGCTGGCCTTGAATTCCAGAGCTCAAGTGATCCTTCTGCCTCGGCCTCCCAGAGTTTTGGGATTATAGGTGAACCCCCTGCACCCAGCTGAGCTTATGATTTTAAAAAGAAAGCTGTTTCATATAAGCATATTGTTTTTAATGACCCTTAGCCTTCATCCATGTCTAGTAATGTTATAGTGAGTACTTACAAATACAGTTGTGGAAATCAAACTCATAATAAAAGATATTTAATTTGATTTTTTTTTGACTGGGGCTAGCTCTTCTTTATTTCAGTACTAGTTTAAGAACTCCATTGTTATGACAATTTAGGATTACTCCAGGAATATTTGGTAATCTCCTCCCCGGTCCCCTACCACCACTGTCACCACACAACCCTGCCGCTTGCAAAAACCAACAAACGTACAAACAGACCCCCCCAAAACCAATCATAGTGAAATATAAAACACAACAACATGATGCCTTTTAACTTTTTGAATTAAAAAGGAAACTGAAACTTTAGGAATGGATTATTTTGACCTTAACAATAGTATGACAATTAGAAATCATACTGAAATTTTGTCATTAAACAAGAAAGAATAATAATCAATGACAGCTAAGTGTTCAGTTCTGTCTCAGGAAAAAAAAAAGAAAAAAGAACCTGAAAAAATTGGAGGAAGGAATTAATAAACATAAAAACATTAAGCTGTGATATATAAACAGTATAATTAACGAATTTAAAATATGGTTGTTGATTGACAGTGCTAATCAAGACTAAAGGAGAGAAGAATTGCAAGCCTAAAATATAAGAAATGAAATCTCTTTTAGAGAGAAGATTTTTTTCTTAAATTTATGACTTTTTAACATGATATAAGATACGGAAGAAATAATGAAGTGAATTTTATAGGAAAATATTCATTGTTAAAATTGATTCAAGAAAATCTAAATAGACTAGTGACCACATAAATAACAGTTAATAAAACATTATTAACAATTGTGAAAAAACATTCTGAAAGACTCTTTTTCTTCATGATTTTATAAGCCTTTAGTGAATGGATGATTTTTGTGCCATTTAACTTTTGGGGTGCTTTGAGAAAAGTGAGATAATTCCTAATCAAATTGTAAATTCATCAAAGGGCTGAAAAAAAAACACACGGAAAAGATTATAGATTGAGAAAGTGCCAAGCATAAATAAAATTCTATCTGGAACCATTAACTGACATATTTATCTGTGAAACACTTGAAGTGTTCCAATTAATAATGGCATTTCCTGTATTCACTTTGATACTATGATGTACCTAAAAGCATTTTTTTTAACTTTTATTTTAAGTTCGGGCATACATGTGCAGGTTTGTTATGTGGGTAAACTCATACCACAGGGTTTCTTGTTCATATTATTTCATCATCTGGGTAGTAAGCCCAGTACTCATTAATTAGTTTTCCCGATCTTCTCCCTCCTCCCACCCTCTACCTACTGTTAGGCCACAGTGTCTGTTGTTCCCCTCTGTGTGTCCATGTATTCTCATCATTTAGCTTGCACTTACAAGTGAGAACATGCAGTATTTGGTTTTGCTGTATCTGCATTAGTTTGCTAAGGATAATGGCTTCCAGCTCCATCCATGCCCCTGCAAACTTTATATTCTGATCCTTTTTTATGGCTGTATAGTATTCCATGACATATACATATCACATTTTTAAAAATTCAGCCTACTATTATTGATGGACATTTAGGTTGATTTCATGTCTGCTATTGTGAATAGTACTGCAGTTAACATGTATGCATTTGTCTTTATGATAGACTTACTTACATTCCTTTGGGTATATACCCTGTAATGGAATTGCTGGGTTGAATCCTAGTTCTGTTTTTATTTCTTTGAGGAATCGCCACACTGCTTTCCAGTGTTTGAACTAATTTATATGCCCGCCAATAGTGTGTGAGCATTCTTTTTTTTCCACAACCTCACCAGGATCTGTTTTATTTTGACTTTTTAATCATAGCCATTCTGACTGGTGTGAGATGTTATCTCACTGTGGTTGTGGTTTGATTTGCATTTCTCTAATGATCAGTGATGTTGAGCTTTTTTTCATATGCTTGTTGGCCACACATATGTCTTCTTTTAAAAAGTGTCTGTTCATATCCTTTGCCCACTTTTTAATGTTTTTTTTTTTTTTGTTTTTTTTTTTTGCAAATTTGTAGATCTGTTTAAGTTACTAATATGTGTTGGATATTAGACCATTGTTAGTTGCATAGTTAGCAAAAAGTTTCTCCTGTTCTGTAAGCTTGTCTGACTACTCTGTTGATAGTTTCTTTGGCTTTGCAGAAGCTCAAAAACAAGTTTATTTTTTGTCTCACAGGTAGAAGTGCAAGATGGTACTAGCTCATAGAAATACAGTGTGAGTAATGTATGTAATTTTATAATAGCCACATTAAAAAAATTTGAAGAAACAGATAAAATTAGTGTTAATAGTATGTTTTATTTAATTCAAAATATCCAAATGAGTGCTTAACATAAAGTAGTGTTCCTCTTCCGCATATTCCTGTGCTAGGGGCTGCTGTTTGGTCAGAGAGGTGGGAGCTGTGGAGGCAGGGCTGTGCTGCTGTCTCTGACTGCAGCTCGCTGTGGCTCCCAATGCTCTGGCTTTGCTTCTCTCTAGCTCCATCCATCTTATCAAGGTGTTGAGACTGCTGAGATGAAATCAGGAAAGCAATTAGGATCTTATGAAGTATATTTGAGTACTTTTCCCACAAATTGCTTGAATGGTAAAGATTTGCAGGAGCCCTGTTAAGGGACAGGAAAACAAAGGATTTTTCGACAATGATATAAACTTGCTTTCAACAGAGAGAAGGTCTGACTTGTGAAGTCATGTAAGCTAGCTGCAGAGGACAGCTGTCACTGTGGGCAAAGCCATCTCTGCCTCCTTGAGCTGAGATGCTGAGTGACAGCAGGAACCTTCTGCTTGCTGCAGAGCCCCTTTGTCTTCACGTCACTCTTTTAGACTCATGAGACTTCATGAAACCCCAGAGAAGTCCACAGGTGCCTTTCTAGCCATAATGCTGTCTTTATTAATACTTTAGAGAACCAAGGAAACTTTTATAGAAAGTGTCATATGGATGATTATGAATATTTAGCTCATAGCCTTCACTTTACCTAAATATTTTGGAGGGCATTTATGAATCATACCGTAATTTATATAGTGTCTTAATTTAAGGAAAAGAGTTTGAGTGGAAAGTAAGTAATTATAGTCAGCAGGCTTTGTTAATTACTACTGAGTCTTTAAAAATTTTTAAATTTCATGTGTTTATGATTTGTTTTGAAAATGATTAAGGATTTGAATCTAATAACAGCACTTCTCAAAATAGGTTCTAAAGGCTATATACATCAAAATTATCTGGACTCCATATTTAAAATTTAGGTTCCTTGGTACTAAGTCACAACTTAAAAAATCTTTTTTAAGCTACAGCTTTTTAAATTGGAATATAAAAATTAGAATCTCAACAGATGAGCCCCATAATCTGTTTTGGAACAATTTTTGCATGTACTTCTTATGCTGAGGGCTTTAGAGAGAGATGTGCAGACAGACTGTAAAGGTGACGGGCTACAGTGTGGAGGATGCCTGGGGTGTGGGGTGGGGACAAGTTTGAGTTCAGGTAGGGTTAGGTGGAAATGGGTTTGAGAGATATTGGGGAAGTAGAACAGAGAGGACCTACTGTTGGGTTAGCCATTGGGCATTAGGGGAAAAGAGGCCAGGAAATTTCCTCAGCCATTGTGGATAATTTTAAATAATCTTTTCTTTTTCTTAACTGTTGAATACTTTAAAATGTTCACTATTAAAGGCAATGCTTTTTGAAGTTAGGTAGAATCAGTGGAACTCTCATAAATGCAAGTTCATGTAGCTTTCAAACAAGCAAACTTAAATTTTTCTTCTTTACTACCTCTTCTAAAATTATATGTCATTTAGTCATGATTTTCCACAGTTATCTCATGGTTATCTCCTCCAGACCCAAAGTCTCACTGATTGATCAGGGTGTTTGACCCAAATTTTAAGTGACATCTTTTCCATTAAAGCAATTTCCTTGGATGGGATGGAATGTTACATAGCACATGTGCATATGCCATGTGAGAAATGGTCACATTTGTGGGTGGCATTGTTACCTCTGCTCTTGGACACATACCTTCTTTTTAAAAAGATATTTGTTTACTTAATCTCCACTTTTCCTGTCCATGCTGCTATTTGTAATACACTTTCTACCATTTTTACCTGAAACTTTTCTAGGATTTTCCAAATTTAAGTGTTTTTACAATGTCATATGATATAAAATGGATGTTTTAAAAAATGTATCAAGCAGTATGTTCAGCGGACACCCCTGAGTCCTACTGCACTCCTGACCTCCACCTCCCCATGACCCCGCCTCCCCTTGACCCTCACCTCAGCCTGCTCCCCACCTCTTCTTTAGGCCCAGGATAGGAGGGTGAGGATCAGGGATTGGGTCAGCTGTCTGTAGCACATCGTAGTGGATAATGTTTTAAAAGTTGAAACAGTTCAATGGTTTGTTTTCTTTAAGCCCAGTCAAAATGGCCTTGGTATCAGAATGGCTCTATAAAAAATGTCTCTTGCCATATAGTTTAATTAAATGGTCTGAGATAAATGTCATGGTTGTTATTATTGTTACTTTTGGTCCATTAGTGAACACATCATTTTCTAGGTGACTGAAATAGTCACATTCCCTTGCATTTCAGTTTTTTCATTTATTACCTTTTTTGTGGGGGCATACATGTAACAGCAGTCTCTCAGGCTTTATTTCTCTAATCTTTTTTTCACCTTTTACCACAGGCTTTGCAGTTATTAGAAATTCTGATTATATATATTGGCATCTGTGCATTTTTGTATGTATATTTACATACATTTGTACATGAATGTAATACTCTTTTGAGTATTAGTTACCTTTCTATCTTAGAACCACAGAGCAATATTTCTGCAAGTAAAGTTGTCTCTGTAGGGGAGAAAAAGTAATATCCTTTCTTATCTATTGCAAGGTTTGTTGCTAAGGCCTCTAAAATAAAAGATTAACAAAAGAAAAGCATAGATGCTTATTTGTTGTCAATTTTAAGTTACATGGGAGTGTTCAGAAATGAAGACTTACTGAAACAAGGAAATCTATGTATTTTTGTGCTATGTTTGATGAAGTAGACAGTCTAGAGAAGTATGATTGGAGGTTAAGAGGATTTGATTTCTTTGATAACAGATAAGGTTGTTCTTTTCCTCTGGGTATTGGAAGGACACCTCTGGAAGCAGAGTTTTTTGACCTGCTTCAGGGGAGAAGGGTGATGGGAAGGTGAGAGTCACCTTCCTGTTTCTGCTGTTTTCTCAAATGCCAGTATGCCATATTTCAGAGAAATGTGTCCTAAACCTCATCACCTCCTTTCCTGTTGCCTTTACTTTTTCTTCATAGAATCCTCCACAGCTTTTACAAGCTGATATATTTTACTTGAAAAATCAATGCACATTGCTACTGGAAAGGAACATATGAATAATGAATACAAAGATCATGTTATTAATGTACTTTCTGTAAAGAGCCATCCTTTCTGATAGCAAGTAAGCCACATAGATGATATAACTGTTTCCTAACCCAGGTTCTGTATAGTAACTAGCCTCTAATTTCACACAATCACTGATTCTGTCTTGAAAAAGCATGATCATAAAATTGTGTTTTTTTAAAACAGGGTTTAAGCCAAATATATGATAGGCATACAACCTGGTACTGATCCACATTGATGAATGTTCTTTTTAGCCCAGAGTTGTGTTCAGCCCCTACTTTAAATGCATCTGTGGACACAGCATCCTGCCTGGCCTCTGCCACTTCCTTTTCTTTGTAGAGAGGTACAAGTGTGGTCTGGAGTGCCCTCTCACTTAGGTAATAAGGAGGCATTGGGCTTAGAGGAAGTACAGTCATGTGCTGCACAACTACATTTGGGTCAACGAAGGACTGGATATATAGTGGCACCATAAGATTATAATGGTGATGAAAAATTTCTATCACCTAGTTATGTTGCCATCATAATACTATAGCACGGCATGTTACTCATGTGTTTGTGATGCTGGTGTGAACAAACCTGCTGCACTACCAGTGGTACAGAAGTCTAGCACATACCGTTACGTACTGTACATAATACTGATAATAAATGACTATACTACTACCTTATGTACTTATGACACTGTACTTTTTCATCATTATTTTAGACTGTACTTCTGCTCATATTAAAAGTTAACTATAAAACAGCTTCACGCAGGTCCTTCAGAAGGGATTAAAGAAGAAGGCATTGTTACCACAGGAGACAACAACTCCTTGCATATCGTTGCCCCTGAAGACCTTCCAGCAGCAGACAGTGATATTGATGGTCCTGACCCTGTGTAAGCCTAGGGTAATGTGTGTGCTTGTGTCTTCATTTCTAACAAAGAAAGTCTAAAAAGTTCTTAAGAATTAGAGAAAAGGCTTATAGAATATGGATATAAAGGAAATATTTTTGTTTAACTGTATAGTATGTTTATATTTTAAGCTACGTAGTAGTACAAAGGAGTCAAAAAGTTAAATATACTAAAAAGTATGGTAAGTGAAGGTTAATTATATTTTTGTGAATTTAGCATAGTCTAAGTATGTAGTGTTTATAAAGTCCACATTAGTGTGCACTAACGTCCTAGGCCTCCACATTCACTCACCACTCACTCATGCTCACTCAAAGTAACTTCCAGTCCTGTAAGCTCCATTCATGGGAAGTGCCTTATATGGATATACCATTTTAAATCTTTTATACTGTATTTTTACTGTACTTTTCCTGTTTGTAAACACACATACTTGCCGTTGTGTCACAATTTCCTACAGTATTCAGTATAGTAACCTGCTGCCCAGATTGGGAGCCTAGGAGCAATAGGCTCTACCATACAGCCTAGGTGTAGTAGGCTCCGCCATCTAGGTTTATGTAAATTCACTCCATGTTGTTCACATGATGAAATTGCCTAGTGACACAGTTCTCAGAATGTATCCCCATTGTTATGTGATGCATGACTATATGTTAGTGGAATTCAGACATTCCAGTCCACAAGTCTAAATGAGGGACACATTCCCAAAGAAAAACATTAGTTAAGGTTGGTGTGCATTCACATTGCCCCTGCCCTCTGCCATTAATGAGCAACTGCATGTCCAGAGTGCTTTGTAGTTGAAACAATCCTCATATTTCTTAACTTCAAATTTCATTTTGTTAATAAAAGTTGGAGAAAAATGTGCGGTGTTACTCAGCAGTCACTGATCTGAGGAGCGTATTTCAGAGGGAATTAATGCTTTACTTCTTATAGGAGTTTGAACTGGGAAGATTGCTTTTGAGAAAAGTTATATGAAGAGGTGTTTTTTTGTTACAGTGTTTTAAAATATGTATTTGTTTTTCTGTATGAGCAGGATATTGATTTGACATATCAAAGAATTGGTCTTGCTGCTAGCTGAAGGAACACTGAAGTGTTCGAGCCCAGTGGAGGTGGGGACCAGGAGTGAAGGCTGAAGTTACCAGTATGAAAGCATAAGCTCTTCCTAAACAAGCCTACATTCATTCTTGAGATCGGCTCTTCTGGCAGTCTTTCCAACTTTTACCAGTGTAGTTTGCTTATCAAAGCACTTTATCGGTGGGGAAGGGATGTGGGTTAACCACTTCACTTAGCTCTAGCGTCCCAGTTCACAGTCTGTCAGCAAACAGCTGCTTTTCAGCATGTACACCCTGTACGGTGCAGCTGATTGATACAAGACTGAGACAAAACCAGCTTTGTGTGAGGCGGTGGAGATGGCAAAGGGGATCGATCTTCAATAAAAAAAGATTGAGCCCAACTTCAGGCTTTAATTTATAAGGCCTCTTTGGTGAGCTAGTTCTTTTTTTTCTCTCTCCCCTCTCTATTTCAAGGTTCAAGATTAACTTTAAAAGTGTGGCGTACCAAGGCAGGTAAACTAGAGATAACTGTGCCAAGAAGTAGTTAAAACGTTTATCATTGGAAACAACCATTATACTACTTATGGTACCTATTTTTTTAACCTCTTTTCTCTTCCGCTGCTCACTTGTCTTCATTTACTCATTGTTTTTATGTCTTCCTTTCAGGCTACTTTAGAAACAATGTGCAGGTTACCAACAACTTTGAGATCTTAGTGGTAAGGAAAGTGCAGCTTCAGTGGTTGTAAACACTAGAGAGCAGCAGAACCAAATCCCAAGCAACCACTTCTTTCTGTTCACAAAATCTGGGCACTTTGTTACATTACAGCATAATTTGTAGGATTTTCCCCCTCCCAAAAACATAATTTGAGACAAACTATGACACAGACATTGATGCCATCACAGATGTTTGGTTTCTTGTTCTGGGCAGAAGATAGGATTGTACTTCTCTGTCCATTTGAACTCAGGCTTACCAAAACCAGAGTTTTCTTTCCTGCTACTTCCTCCCGTATTGTTAGGGACATGTGTCAGATGCTACTTCTCTGTCCTGGGAGTCTAGGATGAGCAGGACCCCCATGCACAGCTGCCTAGTGAGGGACCTGCAGTGTGGACCAGCATACTTCAGTGGGAATGGTTTATTTGAAGGCTCTGGTTACAGCAATATAGTATAATTTTTTGACTGATTCTACAGAGTCGGTACTTCATCTGGTTTGCCTCCCTTTTGGGCCATTTGTAAGTCTCTGCTGGGATTTTTATGTTTCCCACCTTCTTGTATTTGTACAAAAAGCATTTTCTCAGTGATGGTGAAGTTGAAGTGGCATTGTCAATTCACAGGAGAGCGCCAAGCGTATGAAGTGTTGATAACCAGACAGTTTGCCTAACTGAACCATTTCTTCAGCTCCCTAAGTGGAGATACCTTTATTAGAGAAATATTTGTAATGTTTGTGATCATGATGGTACAAAGGGATCTCTTATCTAACAAGTTCAAGTTGTTCCTCCCTCATTACCTTTTGCCTCCAAAAGATAATTTCAGGTAGAACAGAAATAGAAATTGGGATATCTAGTGAGTACTTATTTAAAACCTTACTCAGGAAAGTCTATTTTATGGCTCAAGATACCGTAAGGTGAGCTGGGCCACATTAATTTGGGGAATACGGCTTACCATGCAGGTTTCACAGTACATACCAGCATGCTAAAGGGTCTGAAGTCTTTCAGTAATGCAGCTTGTTTTATTTTGTTTATGGTTTATTTTTTCCCATAGAATATGCTTCATGAAGATAACTGCTTATTCTCAGTATATCCTATATTTACTTCCTGACATTTATAGGAAGAGAATTATCATTAATCAGCATATATGGTCTTATTGTTTAACACTGTTTTGGCATTTTGCCTGGAGCCCCATTTATTTGGGATACAAAAGTATGATAATGGATAATGCCAGGAATTTCTATATGCCTCGTGTGGAGAGGTAAAGCCTAGAACAGTTGATGTACTCAGGGATCCCTGAGACAGACCTTCCTGGGAGGAAGTGTTGATTACTAGGTGCCAACAAACAGTAAGGCTCCGAAAATCAGTGATTTTTTTTTCTAATTAGCAAACTTATTAATGAATCAACAATTCAGTTTATTCCTGAGATGTGCATTTATGAAAGACAACTTCATAATCTGTTATACTGATATATTTAGATCTTTATCCAGGCAAGACCTAATTTATCAACACCTTGTTATCTTAAATACTTTACACAGGAGGGTCATAAATCCTCCTTAAAAGGGCTTTATTTCACCATTTAATTAAGTCTCCCTGATTTCCTTCATTGACTTTAAAAGGGAGTTCAGGGTTGAGTTGATTTTCATTAGGCACACAAATTCTTACATTAAATTAAAGTTGGGTGAAAGGAGAACACTGTCATCTAATTCTTGGAGGCGCAATAAATGATGGCTGAGACAGTCCCCTGGGCCAGGCTGCCCTATGACATGAGATTACTCATGGAGAGAGGATTTTAAAGTACTCTTTTGGCTGGGCTCTGTGGCTCACACTTGTAATACCAGCACTTTGGGAGGCTGAGGTGGTTAGATCACTTGAGGTCAGGAGTTCAACACCAGCTTGGCCAACACAGTGAAACTCCGTCTTTACTAAAAAATACAAAACGTATCTGGGCATGGTGGTGCATGCCTGTAATCCCAGCTGCTCGAGAGGCTGAGGTTGGAGAATCACTTGAACCCGGGAGGCAGAGGTTGCAGTGAACGGAGATCGTGCCATTGCACTCCAACCTGGGTGATAAAGCAAGACTCTATTTTAAAAAAATAAACTAAATAAATAAATAAAGTACTCTTTTACTCTATTGTTCTATGTTATTTTCTTCTTCCTAAATAACTTGATTATAGGTAATAATATCGATATAATTGACACAAATTTGAGCTTTTATTTAGGAGAAAAGTTCTTAAGTATGATGGAGGATACAGAAATGAATGATAAGACAGAGAAATAGGTCGAATACTAAATAGAATGTAAGTGCCACTTGAGGCACAGATATGGGAGAAGTATAGTGGTGAATCCTTGGGAAATATAGGAAGACATATCCTGAGGAGCTGATTCATGAGTCAGGTTGGCCTTGAAGAATGGATAAGCTTTGAGCTTTGGGAGATGGGGAGAAACGCATCTAGGCATACCAAGGAGATAAAACTGGGCACGTGAGGGGAGGGCAAATAATTTGATCTCTTTGCTGATTGACACCTTTCATAATGAAGCCTGCCCTCCACATGGTGTAGCCTGGCTTGAGGCCATCTGAGGCGAGACAATGGTCAAGGGGAGCGTTCTATTTATGAATTGTGGAGCATTGTGATGCTGTATATGTGAAGAATTTTATTCAGCTACAAGTTAGAGGCCTGAAAACAGCTGAATTCAGTTTTTCTCATGTGTTAAGAAGGTTAGGGAAGGTAAACTAGAGATAGTGTAGCGGTTTGATAGGGCTAGCAGGGGTGGTAACTTCTTCTCTTTCCCCTCAGCCATCCTCAGCCTGGGTTTCTTCCTCAAGGTCTCAAGGTGTTTGCTCACCTTGGGCATGATGCCTGCCTTCCAGGCCAGAAAAAGGATTGACTGGCTTCTCATATCTGCTTCTGCATTTGGTGTGTTTTAATACATATCATGTAGGCGCTGGACAACTTCACGGTATACATGTGAGAATATAAGAACAAAAAAGACAAATTATGTATTAGTAATTTTTGATAATAGCTTTGGCTTTGCAGACATCCCAGAAGTGTCTTGGACACTCTCTGGACTTCCAGACCATACTTAGAGAACTGTTGTTCCAGATCACTGTTGGCCTGTTAGCCAAGTGCAACCCAGAGGTAAAAAGGAATGTTACATTTTTTATAACAGCTTTGTTGACATTAAAATTCACATACCACAAATTTAACTATTTAAAGTATAACATTCAGTAGTTTTTAGTTTATTCAGAGTTGTGTAACTATCATCACAGTGAACTGTAGAACATTGTCATCACCCCCAAATAGAAAGCTTATACCCATTGACACTCATATTCCTTTTCTCTCTTACCCTCCAGCCCCAGCGACCACTAATGTACTTTGTCTCTGTAGCTTTGCTCATTCTAGACATTTTGTGTAAATGGAATAATACAATATGTAATCTTTTTTTTTACTGGGAGTTGTTACATTTTTAAAGGGTTGTAAAAGAAAAATAGCAAAGATGATTATACAACAGAGATGACAGGTGACCTGGAAAGTGTAAAACAGTTGCTGTCTGTCTCTAAAGAGAATAAGTTTGCTGACACCTGTTATAGAAGATCAGTGCACATTTTTAATATTTTTGAATATATGTATCCTTTATATACACACATATACGCATAGACACATAGACGTGTATTTATCATTAAATACCTTTTTAATCCTGTACCAGTATATTTTTTTATGTTAAAAATCGTTTGGCTGAAAAATTGAAATGGATGAGATAACAATGAATATGAAAGTTTTAATATTTTTTTTCAGTATTCCCATAGGTTCTTTTATGTCTCCCAACGGGTACACAGTCCCCTTCAGATCTAATTCCAAAACATTTATTTACAAATAGACCATATTAGAAACATTTTGGCAGTTGTGAAAAGTACAGTTTCTACACCTTCGTCTTACAGCTATTGAAACATGCTCTCTGGAAGTTAAACCCTATAATCTGCATTTTAGAAAGTACCCCTGGTGATTCTTTGTCAAACTTTGTTTAGGAATGACTCCTCTGTACCGTTAGGATCTAAGCTCATCACAGGGCAAAAGGGGCAATAAAAGCAATGGCAGTGAACATCTGATAGTTTAATCCTTAAGTAACTAATTTCCAGAAGCCTTCTTATGTCCTGAAAGCATTCTTTTAAGAAATAAATTTATTCTTACAAGTCAAACATTGTTAATTTCTCCTCAGGAAGTTATCTACAAAAGGGTTAAGAAGACAGAAGACTGTTTGGTATAGTGATAAAGTGAAGGATTTGTCCTATGCCTGACCAGTTTCAGTATATATCTTTTTCAGAAAGTCTGGAAAGGTTTCCTTAGGCCCTAGTTCAAAAATAATTGAGATGCCCCCCAATCAATTAATATGATAGATGTTTAAGGGAAATATTGTTCTATCTTATTAACTTAAGAGCAGTATAACATGATACTTCAGGAACTTCTTGCTAACTTCTTTACTCCTAACCACATGATTGGGTTTGTGGTATCTTTCAGCAATTATTATTCATTGGTTAATGAACCATTGCATTGTTGATTGAATGATTATGAATCAACAATGGATTATTATTATTATTCCATTGGTCATATGGTTTGGCTCAAACTATAGATGACAGAAGTATCAATTTAAAATAATCTGGGATTGGAAACTACTTGAATTGCAAAGATTTCATTTTCCTACATGATAATTCATTCAACTGTTTACACGATTTAATATACGTTTTCCTTTGAAAAGATAATATAGCTTAATTTAACTACATGTTACATGTTTATTTTATTTACATTTTATGCTTTCAGTTTAGAATTTTTAAAAGTGAAATTTGAGAAGTTCCAAATTGGTATTAGAAGTTTTCTTTGCATCCTCTCCTTAGAGGAATGAGTTACATGGCAGATCAGTAAGAGGAACTATATCATACCTGTCACCACAGGTTGTATTCCAAATGCTACCTCTGTTTTATATGGTGACTTTGTGGAAGACATTTTAGCTAGTTGTGAATTCACAGTTTTATAATGGTGAATGGAGATACTACTATTGCCAATTATGTTACTGGTTAAATCAGACTATATATCACTATGTCCCCAAGCAATACATTTTGAGCTACAGTGTACTGCAGTTTAGCAAACCACTTTATAACAGTTTTACTATGTTTGCCTAATGCACATGGCCTTGTTTGGAGCCAACATGTAGTTTGTAAAGTGTACTACTTAAAAAAAAATCTATTACCTTCACCCTCAGAAAGTAATAGTTCCAAGGGAACTGTTATAGAGTGAGTCTTATAAATATTTCTCTGCACACATATCATTCATCCCCAGAGGTTATTTAGAGCCCTGAGACTTACTGTGGCCAAGTGTGTTGTACAAACTGCCTGCTGCAAATCCTTGGGAAATTTAAATAAGAAAATGTTTTATATGAATTTTATGTATGGAATGGTCCGTGTAAAATAGAAGTTGGGACAACATTGGAAGTTGTATGCCCGCTCTTATCCTCTTCCTACAAATTCTTAGATGCTGTAGAAAGAAGAGCAAAATATCCTTCAGGTGCTTTACAAGCACCAGATTCATGTTTATGTCCGTTATCTTTTTCTTGGCTTTCCAGTGTCACAAATTTGACACAGGTGTTCCTTTGCAGTACCCCTACACATACTTTAAGATGATGTGGGCATATATTATCTTTGTCAACTTTTAATTTCGAAATGACCTTGCAAAGACCAAACACACAGACCCTTGTGGAGGAGATGGACAGTAATCAGCAGTGATGGACGTGTTGGGGTGTGCAGAGCATGTTGTGGGAACCACATGGGCTATGTGTTGATTTCTGTGTGGGCATCCACTTCCCTTCTCCTCCAACCTGCCCTCTTCTCTGGACTGTCCTCATAGCACTGGGCGAAAGGCAGTTCATGAGTTGGATGTAATGCATGCTATCTGTTTTTATTGTAGAGGTTTGACTAGGACCTGAGTAAAATCCTAAGGATGCCCCCACCACAGAAGATAGTGTTACATGCTGCCCCTGTATGCCCCAATGTATAATTCAAAATGACACAAAATTTAAATTTAAATTTAAGTATCTTCTTTAAAACACTTATTTGAAATATTTTGTTGTCAAAATTTTAGATAAATTTGTTAAAGATAAGCTTTTCATTTGAGGTGACACATGGAATCCAAGTATACACTTAGTAAGACTTACGTGATCCGGCATGGGGTTGGTCCCAGATCACTCCAGAACGCAATTCAAGATTATTTCATAATAAAAGTGATGCCTGACACAAGTCTTGTAAAATGAGCAAAGTGTTTCTAGGCTTTTTAAGTTTGCCACTTACACTAGGAGGAGAGATTGGGCTGGACTGCAGGTGCATTTGGCAAAACTCCCATCAATGTAGAGACAATTCTTGGAAATTGCCAGTACCCTGGACAATTTGCAGTGAATTTTTGCCAGGTAGGTAATTTATCCGCTTTTCATATCTCTTAATTGAGGTGTTAAGAAATAGCAGAATGCCCCAAGGATTACTGATAGGTGGTGAGAAGGAATTTGTGGGGAGTCAGAGACAGGGTAAGTTGACACACTGGACAGTCACCTGCTGAGTAATCAGATAAAGGTTTAATTTATTTTAATGATTTATTTTAATGTAGTTGCAAAATATCTAATTAGGGTGCATGTGTATATGTATGTATGTGAGGAACAGATACACGCAGACACAGGGAGTTGGAAGAAGCCAAAAGGTGATGTCCACAATTAAATTTAGATGATTATTTGCTGGGATTTTGACTGGATTTACTTTTCTTGAAAGAGATTAAACTTTAACAAAATGTTTTACAGTTCTTAAACATACACAGTAATCTTTTTTTTTTTAAGGTATAGTAAAAGTCTTAATTTCTGCCTTCTCATTCCCTCTGGTTAAAAAAAAAAAAAAGAAAAAAAATCACCCAGCAGAGCCATCTATTTTGTATAATTATCCTCATAAACCCCTAAAGTATGCTTTGCTCCCAAAACATTATTGGCGTTGATCCTGGCATGCAATCATCACACCAGTAATTACAGCTGTTAACTGGAATATAGTCGTTAGTATTTACTAGCCTCTATTATGAACACATAAATCATTTAATAAAACGGTGAGTGGACACATTACTTGTCGTTTTGTTTATGTTAGACATTCTCTGCAGGTATTCTACATGAAAGTTAAAGCATTCTGAGGCTCTTTTTGTAGACTGTGCTTATCATTAATAGAAAGCAGCATGTGTGCATCCTGCAAGCCCATTTCCTTATTTAAAGTGGGCATCCTTCCTCTGCTGAGATGTGCTTCCTCTTTTATTACAGGACTGAAGATCAAGCCTTTGTAATCCCTTAAAGGCACATCCCTTCCAAATGACCTTTTGTCCTGAGCAACTAAGATGTATTGTTTAGTCCACTCAGAATTACATGGGGTGTCCTAAGAATTTTTGTTTTGGTTAATTAAATTTGGAAATGTGTCATTTTTTCCTATTATAAAGCATAAATGATTGTCCAGTAAAATTGATTTTAAAGTTCTGGTGGATGAGATAATTGCAGAAGGTAAATGATTTAGGGTTTAAAAATATGTTTAGTTTTTCTTCACTCAGAGAAACTTAAAATGTATTTAACTTTAGTTAAGTGATCTTGTCTGTGCTGCTTTTAACCTTATAAGGCTATTTTATATCAATGTCATATGCTAAGCAGTCTTATGAATTAATACTAAATGGAGTGAGTTGCTGTTTGTGTGAATGAAAGTATTCATTTTACACATAAAGATGTTTCTTCAAAGAAGCTAAAATGGAGATCTTAAATAAAGCAGAATTTATTGAAATATGTAAGATATTGTTTTGCAAGCTAGATTTTTTTAAGGTGGGCCCTTTAATAGTAGCTATCTTTAAGGATATTGTTTTGCCAAGAATTGTTTTTCTTTGAAGATTTGAAGCTTTTTTAAACCTTTGTTCAAAGAACTATAGACACTAGAATTTTTTTAAGAGCCTGAAAGTATAGAAGTAAAGGACTCTGCAATGGCAATAAGTTTATATATTGTATCATGATAGAAAGCCAATTTGATGAATATGATAAAACCTCAGTTTTCTTCTACTGTACATGTTCAAATTATGCAGATCATTTTGTGAAGTTTTTACTTTCCATTAAAAATATATTTTTTAATAAAAATAACTTCATAAACTTTATGAAATATAAATTTATGGCTTTTTGCTGTGTTTGCATATGACATGCCATTTACCCTATTTTCTAATAACTGTCTTGTACTCTGCTGTCTTTGTATTTCCTTACATTTGTTTCTGGAAGAATCTTCTTTGCCTTTGGTTGCCATGCTCAGAGAGCAGTAAGTTCTGCTGTTGTTTCTCATTCCTGCCAAATATGCTTATCATTACGTCGATGATTTCTCTTCCTATTCCAGACCCTAAAACTTTTCTCCTAGATTTGCAAGAATTTCTCCCTCCATCTCTGCTTACTTTATATTTTCAAATAAAATTCTTTCAGATCCCCTGCTTTAAAATAAAGTCACCTTAGCCCTTTTTGAGCATACTTAAAGGAAAAGAAAATATTCTTAATTAAGCCTCCGGTTTCAGAGCATTCTACCTGTGAATCTCTCTATCTGGCTGTCTTTTTTCTCCCATTTTCTTCACGCATTCTATCCATACATCCAATCTCACACAGAGAATGTCCTTGCTGAAAATGTGTTTGCTCTTTCCTCTGGCCCTGTCCACATTTCCCATGTTTCCTCTTCAAGGACTTCATTCTCCCTCCCTTCATGAGATCAGAATGCTGCAACTTCAGAGTACCAATTGGGGTGCTCTTCTTGATGGAGCCATTTAGACACAGTAATCTTGTTTCAGACTGTATTCCCTGGTTCGTGTTCTTAGTTTACCGTTATGTTTTTGCTTATGTGCATGCTAATATATATGCCATAATTTCTGGGGGATTTTTGGTATGTTTTCTTTGACATTATTATTTCTTAAATGATCTGTATCATTCCTTGGAAAATGTATGTGCGTCATTTCCTATTTCTTGGTAATATCTCAGAATTAATATAGAAGTCTTCATGTGGGCAATAGTCAACAAACTAATGAAGCTGTACTAGGCATGTTACAAAGTAGATAATTTCGGTTTGATTAATTTGCACTGACATCCCACTTCTCTGTTGCTCTGGCAGCCGGCTGCCTCATCCACAGACACTGGGTTCTATGAAGTTCACTTTGCTTGGTATCCGTCAGCATTATCTAAACCAGGCACTGGGAGGAATTCCCAGGAAATAGTGAGAGTGGCCGTGAGCACTTTAGGAAATGTTCATGCTAAAATTTTGCTGATAACATGTACAAATTACAAAACTGAGATTCACAACAGGTTTGCATCTGTAGCCTGTGATGTAGAAAATAAAAATGTCGATTCAGCTGCTGAATACCATGCTAAGAGAAATGGTCTGTGCATTCACCCTTCTTTTCATGTCTCATGTATACATTACAGAGATCTCTCTGCATGACTTGGTGTTATTATTATCCTTATTTTCCACTTCATTAAGTCCATGATGCATTCTAAAGACACTTGTGTGGGAACCGGGAAAGCAGAACAAATGGAGCCTCATGAATGGAGAGTGAAGGTGTGTGCTTGGGAACTAAGACTAGGTGGAGCTTTTTGAGTTTGAAGGGAGAGAAGTTGGGAGGCTTTCCACACCTTGAGATAAAGAGACAACCACATGGCCAGAAAGCCCAGGGGGTCTCTGGCGTAGGACCAGGTGGTGAACCTTTGACCTCCCTTTGCCTTTTGAGCGCTGTAGCACTGTTTTTGGTGGGTGTCTGTTGAACGAAAGTAATTGTTCTGACAGTTAAACCTCTTACATTAAAAAATTTAGTAAAACGAGCATTTAAGTACATTGTGCTAAGTAATCTTAAAATTAATTAAAAAAGTTATTTGATCATGTCAAAAAGTTCTAAGGACTATGTGACCATGTAGCAGTTAAAAATCTTTTTTTTTTTTTTTAAAACAAAATGATGTAACATCTTAGAGAAAAGGAGACATGATCCTTTAACATGTAACTAGTAAATAATCTAATTTACAGAGCTGATTATTCATTCAGGTGATTTCCTGAACGTAGGTTTTTTAGGGTTAAGAAAGAACTTGCCCTTTTGTTTCCATTTTATATTCTGTACATACTGAGTTCAGCTTGAAGCATGCATTCAGATTGCTAGAGAACATATTGATCCTGCAGCTGGCTATATGGTATACATCTTTATTCATTCATTTATAGACCCAAAGGTTAAGGTACAAGTGGTAGAAAATACTTTCTTTTTATTATTCATGTAGTATGATAGTTTAATTTACTTGGATAATAATAGCTGTATGGATACTATTAAATGAATGCTTGATTTGAATTTTTTTCAATTATGCAGAGAAAGAAATCTTCCTCTGTGCATGTGTGTCTGTACATGTGTGTGCATGTGTATTGGTTCTAAATACTTATTTTCAATGGGCTGTAAGCTCTTGACATGACTATTTTATCCTGACCATTTAATAGGCACTTAATAAATATTTACCAAAACACACACATACACACAACACTGTCAGATTTAGAGAACTAAGAGTTTTGGTTTTTGAATTCTTCTATTGTATTTTGATGTCAGCTCTTAAAAGGCGTTAACAACATGTGAATACAAATGGAAACAAATTCGATGTCTTTCCAAATAAAAATAAAAATCAATTTTAATGTCTTCTTTCTTTGAGTTATTTTGTTCTTTTCCTTCTTTTATTGAATGTTAGGCTCATTTATTTTAGTATCTTTTTCTAAATGACTACATTGAAGACTAATATTCCTACAAAGTATCAAAATCTCACTATCGTTATAGTTTTATCTGTTTCTCCTTATTATATGATTATCATATTCTTTTGGTGGATACTTTTACTAGTATGTGTTATACTTTTTTATTCTTATAAGAATTAGAATTGAAAGGAAAAAAGGATTAATGCTGAATCATCTCCCTTTTTGTAACTAGTTGTCTGGGATTTCTTTTTCTGCTAATACTTTCACTTCATTGAGTGAAAGTATTAGCAGAAAAAGAAACTGTCCTTTGACAATGAAGTGAAAATATTAGTTTCAGTGTATATTAATGATAATAATTAGGTATTTTTTAACTTAAGTGTTATCGTCTTTCCCTTTTATAGATAATAATGCACTTAACGCTTAACTGCTATTATTGATGTAAAGGAGATTATTTCTATCTTGTTAATTTGTGTTTTGTCCTTTTTCTTTGCTTCTCTTTTCTTTCTTGCTTTTGGCTAGTCTGATTGAATTTTATTAATTTCCTTTACCTTGGCTGTTGGAAAAAATTTATGTTTTCTCTTTGTATTATTTTTGCTGTTATAGTTAACTTTAACATGCATACTTTATTAAGTCTAAATCTAAATAATATTTCCTACTGCCTACTGAGAACACTAACTCTGATCTGCTGCTTCCCATGCTTCAATTTATTGCTTTCTGGTAATTTCATTCTATCTCATTTGCCTTTCTTTCAAATTAATCATTGTTATTTTTAAATAAGGCTGGTAATTGTTTAGATGTATCTATATGTCCACCAGTTTCTTTACTCACTGTTATTTCTTCCATCCTGCTCCTGCATTTTGAGTTCATCTTCCTTCTTAATAAAGTCTGTCCTTTGATGATAGTGTCTGTGAAGATGTATGAGGTATAAACTCTCTGCCTTGTCTGAAAATAAATCTCTATTTTGCTTTTACTTTTGAATAGTGTTTTGGCTAGTTACAAAATTCTAAATTGGCAGTAATATTTTCTTGGCAATATGAAAATGTCCGATTATCTCTATCTCTTTTTGCTATTGGTACAATTGTTATTCTTTGTAAGTATATCTCTTCTCTCCTTTTAAGATTCTTTTCTCTTCAATTTCTTTTCCTTTTTTGATTATTAGAAAATGAAAAGTAATTCTCCTTGATTATGTACCTCAGTTGTGTTTACAGACTATCTGGATATGGGTTAATCTCAGATGGAGTTCAGTGTCTTTTAATCTGAGATTTTTTTTTTTTTTTGGATTCTGGAGAATTCTTAGCTATATCTCCTTGCTTCACTCACATATTGTCTATTTCTTTCCTATGTAACCTTTATTAGGCACATTTTGGAGCATCCCAGCCTCTCTCCTGTATCTTTAAGATTTACTTTCATCTATTTTTAACTTTTTGGTTTTTGTGCTGCATTTTGGATGATAATCTCAATCTCTGTCTTTTAGAGCATGATGTCTCCTATTCACTTTATCCGCTGGGTGATAATTTTTGTGATCATTTTATTAAATATATGAAAATTCTATTTAGTGCTTACTTCTGATTTACCTTTTTTTTTTGGCCTGCCTGTGGCTTTACTTCCTTCTTGTACCTCTTTGAATAGTTGAAATACAATTATTTTAGAGGGTCTTTTATATTCGGTGTTTAGTTCTTGGAGTGCACATGCCCTGTGTATCAGATCTCTGCCCTCCGTGGAACACTGTCCACCTGGGCTGCAGAAGGGCCCCTGAAGAAGGGTCTCATGTTTGCTTGTTCCAGGGCTCCTTAGGATTAACCTGTTTCAAACAAGTTTTTTTTTTCTTTATGTTTTGAATTCTGAAAATTGTGGCACAAAACGGTTTACCCAGCCAATAGTTATGATGAGGAAGAGACAAAAGTCCTGTCCTCATGTAGCTTATGGCCATCGTCATTACCAAAGAGGTTTGAGTATATGTAAAGATGGCAAGGGAAGCTTTATTCTAAACTCAAACTAAAAGCAAGCTTAATTTGACAGTACATGTCTAGGTAATTGCTACTGTTTTAATTGTCAGTATAATTTACATATGAATTTGAATATAGTTTTCCTATAGCGTAAAATGAAATTCAAGCTAGGTATTTGAAAAATGCCCAATACACCTCTGGAAATACAGTTTGACAACCATTTACCTAGATTCTAGGTCCTACATCAGTATTAGCTGACACTGTTTGCCAATAAGTTACAGGATCTGTGTATTTAATGAAATAAATTAGAGAGGAAATTATAAATAATTTTAAAAACTCTATGTGAATTGAGATTTAACACACAACTATTAAAAGACACATGCTGGACAGTTTTTATTCCCTCAGACAGAAGGCTTATTAGAGTTTTGGAAGTTCTCTGTGTGTGTTCTAAAGGTTCACTATTATTTGGCTGAGGTGCTTTCTAATTAACTGATTTCCAATTGTGTTTTACATATAAAGTATAATCTTTTGCTCTTTTGAGAATGCTCTTTTCCTATTTCGTCAAATATGCAGTCAATAGAATGAAATTCAAAAATATAGATTTTAGTAGTCTAAAATTCTTTTGTGCACTAGAACCTTATGTATAGATAATAACAAATCTTGTGTAGCTAAGTTAGTTTTGTACTGTGTTAAATGTGCTGGTGATTTTTATTTCATAATGTGCATTGTTGCTAGCAGATTTAACAGGTGATCTCATATGTGGTATTTTTCACTACTTTTAAAATTTGAATTTTAAAAATCATTGATATCCAGTGTAATTTTAAAATGTTGTGCTCTTAATCTCATGAATCTCACAAATGCAAAAGAATACCAGAAAAGAGCCACAAAATTGTCACTTGTCTTTCAGAGCATAGGTTTTATGCCAGTTAGGGATTAAGAGCTACTGCTTCTATGTGTGTGTCCTGTATCCACCCACTTAACATTTGTACCTTGAAGGTTGACCCTTCCTATCCTGGCTGATATATTTGCTTTAAATTTTTCTTCAGCCTTCTATGAGATTTTAGATTTTGCTCCACTTTGGTTTTTTTTTTTTTAGACCCTGTTCCCTGTCCTTCTGTTTTTGCATCTTCTGCTTTTGGTACAGCTTGTAAGAGTTGCCTGTGTCATCTTTCCATACTATGTTGCCTTGTTAGGCTTAGTGAGGCTGTCAGGCTATAAAACTCAGGTTTCAATGAAAAGCATTCCCTCATCCTGAAGTCCAGCTCTTCTCATCCTTTGGCTTATTAGGATTACACAAAGGCCATTTGATGTTGGGCCTGCTGTGTTAGCAATTTAATGATGTTGAGAAAGAGACAGTGGCCAAGTCTTAATGAGACTGCCATTTCACAACCTCTAAATCAAGACTATCCAGCTGAGGAAGCCTGGCTCCTTGCCACCCCACCAGCTGGGTGGTGAATGCATTGTTAGTATCGCCTTACAGAATGATTGGAGCTCAGGAGTGCGGGTGTGTGGTGTGGTGGAGAGTCATTTCCAGAGATGGGTGGGGACGGGAACTTGGAATGCTGTTGCTAGTGGATATAACTGCCATGTTTTACCTGTTCAAGATGCTGCCAATTTGCAAAACTGGGATTAGAGTTTTAGGAATTGAGATTAACAACAAGACGTGGAGACTACGAGAGCCACAGATATTTTACTTATTATATTAATTTTTGGCTTTTTTCTGCCTTATCTTTACTTATGAATTTATTGTTTCTAGTGATTGAATTCTCAAGTTTTTAGACTGAACTTTTAAACATTCATTTTATGTCTCTTTATTGTTAGGAAAAAGGCACCTAGATCTGAGTCTATTAAGTTACTATCTTAAGGGTCTTAAGAACACTACAACTGGTGTCTCAGCTGTTGATCTCTACTGTTTTTATTTCAGAATTAGGTAACTATCCATTCTTTGTTGCATTCCTAAATTTTAGGTTCCAGTAGATAGAGAGGATCAGCATTTGGCTCCTTGGAGCGGCTGGTTATAAATAGACCGGAAAATAGCAACAAGCTGGGCTGCTGCTTCACTAATGGCCCTTTTCAAATACTTAAAAGCAAATGATTCATCAAATAGAATCACTACAAGCAGAAACCTGCCAATTTGTAGAATTTGACTCCTTCTAATCAGAGTAAGGCAACAGGATGTTGAGTTCCTGCTCTGCACCTGATTAAAGCCAAATGCAGGAGAAGCAGCTGGGAGAAGGAGGAAGCTCAAGACCATCTCAGCTGGGGGTAGAACTGCTACAGAAATTTAGAGGAAGATGATTTTACAAAACCTTCCACATTTGTTTTATTTTTCCAGATAGGCTTAGTAGATAAGCACATATGCAGCCTTTAGTTTTAAATTTTTTAAAGTAACACCCCATGTGCTGTTTAAGCAGAAACAATGAATCTAATGATGTATGGTTTCAGCAAAATTCTTCCTTGTGAGTAGGTGTATCTTTAGGTAATTCTGTTGTCCTAAATTTGCCTAATTTTCTCTTTCAGTGTTTATTTTATTAAAAGAATCATCTTCACTTATATTAAATATTAATGATTCCCCCCACTGGATTTCTATTTTAGTAAGCATTTTTTTGGCCATTAAGGGGCTCTCTGATTTTGATTTTTTAAAAAAATATATGCATCTGGATACATTGTAGTATTTTCTCATGATGTATTAAAGCATGCAAAATATATTACCTATGGTTATTTTACTACTTTCACAAAGTTAAACTATCTCTGCTTCCATAAAAATAAATTTTAAAAAAGTTGAAAGCATTCTGCCTCCCCTAGTTAAAGTAGAACCAATAAAATACTAAGACATTTCAGATTATTTTTATATAATCTTAGTTTCTAAATCTTGCTGTTTAGGATTCTCTATGTTATCTCTCATAACTGATTATATATTGTTTTTACTTACCCCTAAATTATGACCTTTCATACATACTGAATGTTGACAACTTCAATTTTTATGCATACTTATATTGTTCTCAAGTCTAACCTTAAAATATTATTTTCTTGGAATAAATATGAATATATGCAGCATCAGTCATACATATATAAACTCCTAAGGCTCATAACAGTTTTCTGGACTTTTGACAGTTTAAGATTTTAGGTTAAACATATGATTTCAAGAACCAGACAAAGATATCACACTAAAACAATATACCAATATCTTTCCTGAATAGATGCAAAAATCCAATACAAAATATTAACAGATTGAATCAAACAACATATAAAAAGGATTATACACAGTGAGGAAGTGGAATTTATCTCAGGAAGACAAGATTAGCTTCACATACAAATTTTAACTACTGTAGTATAGCATATCAGGAGAACAAAGGGCAAATACCACATAATGGTCTTAGTAGATGCAGAAAAATTTGACATTTGAAAAAATAGAACACCCTTTCATGATAATAGCCACCAAACTAGGAATAAAAGATAACTTATGTCTGGGCATGGTGGCTCACACCTGTAATCCCAGCACTTTGGGAGGCTGAGGCAGGCAGATCACGTGAGGTTAGGAGTTTGAGACCAGCCTGGCCAACATGGTGAAACTCCATCTCTACTAAAAACACAAAAATTAGCTGGGCAAGGTGGTGGGCACCTGTAATCCCAACTACTTGGGAAGCTGAGGCAGGAGAATTGCTTGAACTCAGAAGGCGAAGATTGCAGTGAGCTGAGATCATGCCACGGTACTCCAGCCTGGGCAACAGAGTGAGACTCCGTCTCAAAAAAAAAAAAAGGGAAAAAGATAACTTCTTCAACATGAAAAAGGGGATCTACAAAAACCTCACAGGTAATATCATACTTAATAGTGAAAGATAGGATGCTTTCCCTCTAAGATGAGGAACAAGAGGAGATTGTGGGCTCTCTCTGCTTCACCCAACATTGCATGGAGGCTGAAGCTAGAGGAGTTAGGTAAGAAAAAGAAACAAAAGACATCCACATTGGAAAGGAAGAAGTTAAACTATCTCTATTTGGAGATGATGTCATCTTATATTGTATAAAGATGATTCTGAGGAATAGACTGAAAATTATATCAGCCGATAATTCAGCAAAGATTCAGAATACTAGATCAATATATAAAAATCATTTGTATTTCTATACACTGTCAGTGGCCAGTAAGCACATGAAAACATTAGTAACTGTCAGGGAAATGCAAATCAAGACCACAGTGAGGTGATATTTCACATCTACTAGGGTGGCTATAATAAAAAAGACAGTACCAAGTGTTGGTGAGGATGTGGAAAAATGGGAACTTGCATACAATGCTAATGTGAATATAAAGTGATGTAGCCACTTTAGAAAACAGACGGGCAGTTCCTTGAAAGGTTACATGTCAAGTTATCATGTAACCCACCAATTCCATCCCTAGATATATACCCAAAAGAAATTAAATTGCATATTCATGGAAAAACTTGTTGATGAATTTCATAGCAGCATTATTCATAATAGCGAAAAGATGAAAATAATTCAAAATGTTCATCTGTTGATAGATAAATGAAATGTAATTTATCTATACAATGAAATATTTTCAGCCACAAAAAGTGAATGAAATGCTTATGCTACAACATGGATGAACCTTGAAAACATTCTGGTAAATGAAAAAGCCAGCTAGTAAAGACTAGCACATATTATGATTCCAGTAACATGAAGTGTTTGGAATAGGCAAATCTATAAGCATAGAAAGCTGACCAGTGGTTGTCTAGGATTGGGAACAAGTGACCAGTGACTGCTTAAAGGGGTATAAGGTTTCTTTTGAGAGTGTTAAAAACATTCTAAAATTGACCATGTTGATGGTTGCTCAACCCTGTGTATTACTGAAAATTGTTAAACTGTACACTTTACATGAGTGAATTACATAGTATGTGAATTATATCTCAACAAAACCACTGTCAAAAACTTGGCATAGTTCCCTACTGTTTCATTATGTGAAGCCATGTATGTTTAGATATTATTTGAGTCATAGAATCAGTGTAATTCTATTCTAAAATTATTATAGTAGACCTTAAAGTTTAAGGCAGATTATATGTCAGGTTGTTGCCAGTAAATACAGAACATTCAAATTAATACTCTGAGAAAATAAAAGTTAATACAAGAACTATAGCTGAAGAGTCAATAAAAAAACAAAAATTGTAAAGGTTTTCATGGGTGACAACCAGGATGGGGAAGGCCATGAATGGCATTATATTTTGAATTAAGTTGAACATTTTAAATTAAAAAATTATTTCTATTAAAAAAAATAAGATAAGCTTAATTCTTTATATCTGCAGCATGTGCAGCTTTCTTCAGTAGTGTTAGAATGGTGACCTGGTGATAATTTGGCTGAATTTCAGATTTGATTTTTTTTGAAATGTAAGGATTTTTTTTCCTTTTTTACAATTTTCTTAACGTTTTCTTTAGCTTACTTTGTTGTAAGAATGCAGTATATAATACGTATAACATACAAAATATGTGTTTATCAACGGTTATCAGTAAGACTTTCAGTCAACAGTAAGTAGTTAGTAATTAAGTTTTGAGGGAGTCAAAAGTTATAAATGAATTTTTGACTGCAAGGGGGCTTGGCACCGTTAATCCCCATATTGTTAAAGAGTCCATTGTGGGCCAGGCACGATGGCTTATGCCTGTAATCCCAGCACTTTGGGAGGCCAAGATGGGCAGATCACCTGAGGTTGAGAGTTCAAGACCAGCTTGGGCAACATGGCGAAACCCTGTCTTGTAATCCTAGCACTTCAGGAGGCTGAGGTGGGCAAATCATCTGAAGTAGGGAGTTTGAGACCAGCTTGGGCAACATGGTGAAACCCTGTCTCTACTAAAAGTACAAAAATTAACTGGGTGCAGTGGCAGGTACCTGTAATCCCAGCTACGTGGGAGGCTGAGGCAGGAGAATTGCTTGAATCCAGGAAGTGGAGGTGGCAGTGAGCTGAGATCGTGCCACCGTGCTCCAGCCTGGGTGACAATGAAACTCTATCTCAGAAAAAAAAAAAAGAATAAATTGTGGTTGGTTGTAGCATTTCTTTTTTAATATTTGTGAGATTTGCAGATAATTTGCTGTCTTTCATTCCTGATATGATAATTTTGTGTCTTGTCTTCCCCCTCTCCTCCTTATAGTGCCACCTGTAAATGTTTCTCCATTTTATTGATCTTTTTAACAAGTTGATCTTTGGGTTCATTGATTTTTATCTGTTTTTCTTTTCAGTTTATTTGTTTCAGCTTTTATCTTTTATTTCTTTTTTCTTCTACTTATTTGAGGAGTGATTTGTCTTGTCTTTTTTTTTTTTAGCCTCTCAAGATGAAATTTAGATTATGTGTTTTAGATCTTTCTGCTTTCTACAAGTGTTTAAAACCATGATTAAACCCTCAGCACTGCCTTTGCTGACTCAAATTTTTGATGTGTTATGTTTTAATTTTCAATCAACTAAAATATATATATTTTTAATTTATCTTGTGACTTCTTTAACCCATCGTTTCTTTAGAAATATGCTCTTTCTAAATATTTGCATACTTTCTTGAAGTTGTTTTTATTGATTTATAGTTTAATTCTATTGTTAGAGAGTATTTATTATGTCAATCCTTTTAAATTTATAGAAACATGGTTTTGGTCCAACTTACAGTCTTATTACATGAGCATTTTGAAAAGAATATATAATTGTCTGTTTAGATATAGTGGTCATTAATTTTCCATTCTTTCAAGTTAGTTGATAGTGTTATATCTCAATGGTTTCCTGTTCTCTAATTTCAGCAATTACTGAGAAAACAGCCGAAATATCCAGTAATGATTCTGAATTTCATTGCTTCTCCTTTTGGTTTTGGTAGTTTTTGCATCATGTGTTTTGTAGCTCTATTATTGGGTCCATGTACATTTAGGATTGTTAGGCCTTCCCCTTCGTCCCTCCCTCCCTCCCTTCCTCAGTTTTCTCTTCTTTCTTGCCCTAGCCAGAACTTCCAATACTATGTGGAATAGGAGTGGTGAGAGAGGGCATCCTTGTCTTGTGCCAGTTTTCAAAGGGAATGCTTCCAGGTTTTGTCTGTTCAGTATGATATTGGCTGAGGGTTTGTCATAAATAGCTCTTACTATTTTGAGATGTGATCCATGGATGCTAAGTTTATTGAGAGTTTTTAGCATAAAGGGCTATTGAATTTTGTTGAAGGCCTTCTCTGCATCTATTCAGATGATCATGTGGTTTTTGTCTTTGGTTCTGTTTATGTGACGGATTACGTTTATAGGTTTGCATATGTTGAACCAGCCTTGCTTCCCTTGATCGTGATGGATAAGTTTTTTAATGTGCTGCTGGATTCGGTTTGCCAGTATTTTACTGAAGATTTTTGCATCAATTTTCATCATGGATATTGGCCTGACATTTTCTTTTTTAGTTGTGTCTCTGCCAGATTTTGGTATCAGGATGATGTTGATCTCATAAAATGAGTTAGGGAGGATTCCCTCTTTTTGTGTTGTTTGGAATAGTTTCAGAAGAAATGGTACCAGCTCCTCTTCGGCTGTGAACCCATCTGGTCCTGGACTTCTTTTGGTTGGTAGGCTATTAATTGCTACCTTAACTTCAGACCTTGTCATTCACTTTCTTCATGGTATCTTTCAAAACACAAATGCTTCTAAATTTTTTCTTTTTAAGAGCTTCATACTTTTAGCTCTTACATTAGATTTTTGAAAGTGATGTGCTGATTTTAAAATCTATGTGAAATAGCAGAGGATCCCGAATAACCAGAAAAAGGAGAACGAAGTTGGCGGATTCACACTTCCTAAATTCTAAACTTATAATACAAGCAACAGTAATCAAGAAAGTGCTGTACTGGCATAAGAATAGATATATATATCAATGGACTAGAACTGTGTTTCCAGAAATAAACCCGTTTGTCTAGGATTGACTGATTTTGAAAGGAGTACCAGGACCATTCAATAGGAAACAGTAGTCTTTTCAACAAATGGGGCATGAACAACTGGATATCTACATTCAAAAGAATGAAGTTGTACCCTTACCTTATAGCACATAAGAAACTTAACTCAAATGGATCTAAGACCTAAATATAGCAGTCTTAGTTTTATATTTAAGTATATTTACTATTTACCACCAATTCCTTTTACTGTGGTTTTACTATTCCAATTTTGTTTATTTTGCTTCATCAATTTGCTGGCTGAATTATACTCTCAGATGGTTTCCAAGAAGTGCATAGGTACTGAAGAATTACAATTGTTTAATATTTGTTTTTAAAAGTTTGTTTAAAATGGTTTTGAAGGGAAAATTGGATTTATATAAAGTTCCGTAATCACACTTCCTTTGTTCCACCATTTTCTAAAACAAAGAACTTATTCATTCATTCATTTAACAAATATTGTTGAGTGCCTATGACATGTTAGACAGTAGTGGGGAAAAGACATTGTCCTTGCCCTTAAGGCTCTTTTAACCTAATGGAAGGAGGTAATCAAGAAAAGTTATGTATCAGTTGGTGGCAAACACTACAGATATAAGGCAGGATGAATGAGGGATATAGTTAGAGACTCAATTACAAATGTATATATACTGCCAAAAAATATGTCAACTTCTATGTTTTTCATAATCATTTCTTACCTTTACTGTTGAGGATCTTTTAGGAACTAATGTCAAAATTAATATAACAAAAAGGGATTAATCCAAAATTGAGGAGTTCTTTCAATGTCACTGTTATTTCTTCCTTAAATTGAAAATACCCTTTTATGAAACCCTACCCTATACTAATTTCAAGGACTTAAATACTGAAGAAGCTTCTAGGCCATACAACTCCATTTCATAACAATTTCAAACTATATCAGAGACAAGCATCATAGACTTATGAGCTGAAAATCCATGCATGAGACAACTTTTTATTAAAACACTGTAACAGAAATCACAAATACTACCCCTAAAGAATAAATTCAGTATCTACTGTTAAGTGTCTAGCACCTTCAATGCATTATACCTGTGAAAAATCCCAAACTTAATAGAGTATTCTTATCTTCACAAATTAGATGTACTTTATAATAGTACCAGAAATATCTACCACTCTTACATGGGTGTGGAAAAGTTCTTGCAGACAGATTATTTTGAAAATTGGAGCTTTTATAAACCTATTTTCCAACTACCAAAAGTCAGAAAAAAAAAATACATTTAACATGAAGAGTTCCTATTTGAACATATAGAACAGTGGCTAACACAAGATCATCTTCTATAATAGAGTACCCAATAATAAAGTATATTGTTCCTAAGCTATCATACTTGTAAAAGAGTGTCAGAGTAAAAATCAGAGTCCAAAAATGGAATACTTTACTCCTTAGTCATAATTAATTTAGATATAGAGAAAACCTTGATGGCAATGTTGCTTATGGATGATGATGAGCAGGATGATAATGATACTGTATAGTTATGTGGCATTAGAATCCCACTGTGGTTTTTAATGTTACCTTAGTAATATTCTTTATATCTCTTTGAGATAAGGAGAGACCACATATTTCAATTTTGCAAATTAGGAAACCATAAATAAAATAATTTACTTAAAATTCCAATATATCAAAGCACTGCCAAGCTAAATGACTAGTGTAAACAATTTGCCCATTAAACTATACATTTAGCAAGCACTTGTCATTTATACCACACCCACTACCCAAAAGAATGTGTGACAAAAATTAAAGCAGAAATTTCCAAGTGGCAGCACCAGCATCAAATTCTAAAGGCATTACCTAGAGTAAGACTTGCTATGACTGAAGAGCTGCACAGGACCTACCAATTTCCTAAATCATAAAATATATGCCTTACAATCTCAAAGCAGTTAAATTGGAGCACAATGGAGTTTAGCAAATTCTTGTATTTTGCAGCAATTTGCTCTGCAATAGGGAGGGATAAGATCATCTTGAGGAATAAATTCACACCATTCAAAAGTCAAGGAAACCACTCCCCTGAGCTAGGGTCAGGGCCATTAAGTTACTACCACACCGAATTCCTAACTTTACATCTGTTTCCCAATGCTGTCTTTGCCCAAGACAGCTGTTTTGCACTAAATTTCTGATAAAGATCCAATTTAGGTAATTATATTCTGGCATTAGACATCTACTACACGTTAAATTAAGACTTAATACCATGTTCACACAACATCCTGCAGTATACGCCACAGAGTTAAATCTTCCATGGCCACAGTTCAGCTTGTGACAAGGCTCTTCTTCTCTTTGAAATAATACAAAATAGAGATCAGTGAAATAAAAAGTCATCTGGACATATATCTCTACATTTAAAATTATTTATTAAAGCTTTTAGAGTATGCCCATTGCCAAATGGTTATAGGGCAAGCCCCTTCATTAGACTGAGCAATAAGATACGTTACCAATAATATGACCAATAAGAAAGTTACTTATTTGTCATACAACACCTGCTGCCTAAAGGAGTGATGGAGATTTAAAGTAGCATAGTCTCTAAAGGACTTTTTCCAGATATAGCGCTTGATGTGGAGATCATGACCTATGGAGGCCATCAAGAGGTGGCCTCATTTTATCCCTAGCCATGAAATAGCTACCTGTTACTACTAATATATCAAAACAACTCAAAATTTGAGAGTAAAATGTAGTCATTTGTTGAATTTTACAATTCACTTAGTAATTTACTATGGTATTAACTAATTTTAAAAATATTTAAAGTTTTTCTTTTTTTTCCAGATGATACCTGATATTATAACAGGGATGTCTGACAGCCCATAGTTGCTTGACACAAGGGGATTTGATACAAAGACACACTCTCTAGGCTTGGCTTAATATTCTTACAGACAGAAGCCTTCTGAACTATTACTAAACTTCATGGCTAATACCAAAACTTGAGACTTCTGGAAACAGAAAAGAAATCCTGAACATTTCATCCAATGACATTTCCCAAAATTGTGTGAGGAGAGAGCAGAAATGATCAAAATAAGGATTGTGGGCTAAAAGAGCAAGTAGTATAAAGACAGGCCCTAATTTTAAGAAAGTTTTAAGTGGATTTCTGATGTTTAGATGTAATAATGCTCGTTAGAAAATTATTCGAGCTAATGTTTGACATTAGCGACTGCAATCTGTCTATAAAATACAGCAACTGGAATTAAACTAATAAAATCTTACACAGTATCAATCCATAGATTTAATAACCAGATAAGGGTGACTTGCAATGAGTATATAGACAGTTCATAAGTAAGTCAGAGCTTCTCAAGTACTTAAGAAGTACTTAAGGGTGCTTATAAACAAAGTCCTGTTGTAAGTAGTTTGAACATTCTTGCTAAAGTCCTGTTTGCACTATTAGTTTGCTTGGTGGAACTTTTTTCAGAGACTGTTATTGTGAGTTTTAATAAGGTTTGTGTCTGGAATAGCTCAAGTCCTAACTCAATGGGGCCTGGATTAATAAGGTTTTAAATTACCTGAAAATACAAGGCCTCATGCAAGATGTTAAGTATCACTAGGATTCAGGGAATTCAACTGTATGGTCGAAGCTAGAAGTAAGAAAATCCTAGTCGAAGCCAGTGCATAATGGCTATTTACCCCTCAGAAAACAATTGCCCCTTTATAATTTCAACTCCTTAAGGGGAAAGCAGAGATAAATTTAGGTGTCTTGGAATGGACAGAGACTGGAGTTCCATCCTAAATCAACTGGCATTTCTACATATAAAATCTACTTTAACTGTTTTAGTTTCTGTTGGCTCATTTTCCATCAGAAATCTTCGTACAGTGGAAGAAAGTCTAAACCCCATACTCTGTCACTTGATTCACTCTATCAGGGCCACTACCTTACCTTCTTGATCTTCTGTTAATCCAATACAACCTACCCATTTGTCTTCTCTACTCCTACACTCAGTGTGTTCAACCTCAAAGAGAAAACCACAGAGGTCTGCCAACTGGCACACACCTCAGATACCCAGCTTCCAGACTCAGCTAGACCCTCAGAGCCACCTGGCACACCTGACAGTATTTGACCGAAGGAGGCTGCACCATGCTTCTTGAAATATGTTCCATTCCCTTGGTCTTTATATATCACCAACTCCTAATTTTCCTCCTACTTTTCTAATCACTCCTAACCAGGCTCTTTTCACTCAAGACACCCTTAACACTTGGTGTTCCCAATGGCTATCTCTTTTCCCCACAGAACTCATTTTGTCAGCCTGATTTCCTCACATTCACCTACCATTTAATACACCAATGACCTCCAAATCTTCATTTCTAATTCAGTCATCTTCTGAATTCCAAACAAGCATGTCCAGCTCCCTCAACCTGAATGCCCTCACCTCCATTCACTCAGTGGCAACAACTGAAATATAAAAATCAGCCAGGCATGGTAGTTCACACCTGCAAACCCAGCACTTTAGGAGGCTGAGGTGGGAGGATCACTTTATATATATATATCTCCATCTCCAAGAATAGTGGCTCATGCCTGTAGTCCCAGCAACTCAGGAGACTGAGGTTGGGAACATTGCTTGAGCCCAGGAGGTTGAGGCTGCAGTGAGCTATGATCATTCTATCTAAACCACACAGCAAGATCCTGTCTTCAAAACAAGAAGAAAAATATAGAAATCATGAAATCCACTGGTTTCAGGGGTGAAGGAGAAAGTGCTGGGTTCTAAATCTCTGCTCATAATTGCTATACGTTTCTTAACAACTGCCATAAAATACAATTTTTACTAATTTCTAGAAAACCCTACAAATTAATATTTTATACATTATTTGTATTATTTATGTTTCTATATTAGCTGAAAACACACTTTTCAACATCATTTTCCTGTGTCTCCCTATCAGTGATTTCCAACACCTTTTCCATTCTGTAACCGAAAAGCTAGCAAGGCATTTAGCTTTCCCCTAAATAAATCAACCACACAAAATTACTTTACAACATTCTGACCTTTACATTAATTTATGTGAATACGAAGTGTACGAAGTTTTGCAAACATAGTGTTCAGAGCAGTTGGGAGAGTTATTTGCAGGACACACTGCAAATACTTTGCCCTCAAATGCAGACGTGTTTTGAGCAATATGCCTAATATATATTTATGCAGAAGAAGAATGCCCATCTGTTATATAATTCCTTATCTTATAATTTTCTCTTGGAATAGAGAAAAAGTGACAAAAGATTAAAGAAAGTTTTATATACAGTACTCATAAATACAATAGAAAATAACAAATTAAAACATACAGTTTTGAGCAGATTTTGATGAGGTGGAATAATTGTGCTAAAATCTCATCCTTAAGCATCTTCAAGGCATAAAGTGCAGGAAAGTTTCTCAGATTCTGTCAGGCTTGCAATCATCCCATGAAACCACACCTTTAGGAGCTGTGTGTGTGTGTGTGTGTGTGTGTGTAACACAAAGTGTGTTACTGAATGAACTAACAAGACCAATGCAAGTAATACCATTGTAGCACACCATGCGCTTTCCCCTAATTAAAACATGGCATTCTTTCATAATTCTAAGCATGTGCATTTTTGGAGAACATTATCTTTTCAAACATTTACAATGAAAAATTCTATATGAAATTTGGCCTTTAATTAGTTTTCTCTTGCTACTTTCAGTTTTATATTTTTTTATTTTTTTCTTTTAGTTTATTTTTCTTTCCATCTTCTATTTTAGATTCAAGGGATACATGTACAAGCTTCCAGTTCTTTTACATTCAAGAATATTACATAGCTTGATACTGTTTCCTCGCTATGTTCTCAAATTTCCTTGTTTTTTTAATAAAAGAGCCTGATGTTTTAATTTCTTGGCTTCCGAAGCTTAAGGTCTTTTGTGCTGTTGAAAACAATCTTATAGTTCTTCAAATATGGATGGTTGATATTACAAAGTGCTATATTTTGGAGAAAACCTGTTCAAATAATAGAAGGACTCTCAGCACAGCAGTTGAGTCAGCTGTGCTAATGGGTATATTCTCTTTTCTTGAGTATTTGGTTCCACAAGTTTTTTCAGGGTCATCTGTAAACTAAATATCAAAACTTAAGTGCTTATCACCATGTATTACAAAGGAAATATACTATAACCTCATTTTTCTATTTTGTGTAATTTCAGAACATTTTAAAATTTATCTTTTCTACTCCATTTATTTCAAAAATACTTTTTAAATTGCAATTTATAGTCTATTACATTCAAAATACTTTAGAAATAAAACATAAGTAGGTTAAAAATCATATCATCTTTCTCATTATTTGATTAAGAGTATCCAGTTCTTCCCAAGACACCAACATTTTCTTAGCACTAAATTTCAGTACGAAAGTATTTTTAACATCGTTTTGAATGTAAAATGTTCTTGTTAAGGTTGTTTCTTATATTGATTCTTGATGAAAAACAAAATGTATGGCTTTGATTTATAGATATTTAAACCAATACTTGTCACACTTACATATGATGTGTTTTTCTCCACTGACTAGGGAGGTAATATGTTATGGCATGCATCTTGGGACTAGCTGATCTAGTGGATGGAATCATCAATGTGTCTCCTGGCTGCCTCTTTCATAACTACTCAGCTCTTCTGTCCCTGAGCTGAGCGGCTGATGACTGATACAAATGCTGATAACTCTATATTACTGGGCAAAAAGAGAAGCATTCTTGTAGATAACAGACTATTAAAGAGCTTAGCTTGCATATACCTAAGCCATATCGATAGGCCAAGATTGCAGAAAATGACTCATTTAGAAAAAAAGACCAAAATATTTTATGTCTTAAATGAATCACAGAGATCAACTAGTGCTTCATACTTGTCCTATGAGTCCTACTGGAAGTTCTTTTACTCTCAACGTGGTGTAAATATGTGCTCCACAGCACTGATCTTAGTTTGTTACATGCCTTATAACATCCCTCATTTTTAGGTTTTGTGCTTCAGTTTCAACTTTCTCTCTTACTCACTTTACCAATTACTGTATGAAAAGCAAGTTGCTAGATTGGTAACTGAGTTTATAAAAATAGAAACAGGAAGCAAAATGTTAAGTGCTGTTATTACTGCAATTATTTTATATCTAACATTCCATTTAATCTTTATAACAATCCAATGAGCTAGGTATTTTTATTCTAATTTAAAGGAGAAAAGTGGTTAAGTTTGTATTTAGTGTCACTTCTTGACTCACCAGTCACATTTGGGAAAACATTTTAGGCTCTTTGCTTCCAAACTAAACTCAGATATGAATATTCACACATACTAAAGCCTCTACATTCTGTATTTCCTGATTGACATTTGGTTAAACCACGAGGAAATTGTGACCAGCCAACTCTCAACAGTGAAAACGGGCTCCATTTAGGTGACTTCTTATATGGATAGCTTCCCAAGACCCATCTACATCTATTATATCAGACACTTGAGGAATGGGGATTCAGAACATTATTTTTGGCTATATGGCCAGATTCAGGAACCAGTGGTTTAGAAAATGACTGCTCAGAGATATTAGGTCCTGTAACTGCTGGCTAAGCCAGACTAAAATGCATGACTCTCAGCCTGAAACCCTAGGAGCTTTTCACAGTGCCACAAAGACATGCTTTTAAAAGGCAGCAGGGTCTGTATCACAAATATATTAGATCTCAGCACAGAAAACCATTTAATCCTTGATGTGTTTAAAGCAGCACAGATAAGTCTAAGAAAGGAATAAATCAAGCAGCAAAGATTTAATCTGAGCCCAAAAATCAGGAATAAAAGAGATAAAAATTGGTAAAGACACTAAAAATGGAAAGGGAAAATAACTATTATTATAGAATGTGATAAAAGCTGCCAATGTCAATGACAAATGGGATTTTCATCTCAGCAGAATTCCATAAAATATTAAAAAAAAAACACGTTACTGTACTCACCAAAACAGATTGCTTATATTTATTTTGAACATAGCCTCAATGACCAGTAGGAAAAAATGGGCTAACATGTTACTGAAATACAAGAAAAATACTTAAAGATATAATGGCTGAAAACGATCTTAAATTGATAAAGATAGTAATCCTGATCCAAGAAACCCAATGAACCCTGAGCAAGATAAACACCAAGAAAAACACATAGGTTTACCCTGTGCTAGTGATAGAGCAAAAATGTTTAAACCAGAGGGAAAAAGACCCATAGAGAAACAAAGACAAGGATGATGAAATTACTTGTCAAAATGTTAATGAGAATCTAACCTTAAAATGAGTTTTAAAGGGCTAAAAGTCACTAGCATTCTATGTCTATGAAAATAACACTCAAAAAGGTAAAATGAAGACTTTAGCTCAGATAAAGAACTGAAAAAATTCATTGAGAGCAAACAGAAACTACATGAAATGTAAATGTAATGTTCAGCTTAAACAAAAACTATACCAAATAAAAACTTTCATCTATGCAAAGAAATGAAGAACATGAAAACTGATAAAGATGTGGGTAAATACAACTTTTTTATTCATTTAAAAATTGCTTAAAGCAAAAATAATAAAAATATATTGTGGAGTTTAAAACATGGGGAAATAAAACCTGTGAAAACAATGGAACAAAGACCAAATGAGGAAATGGAACTATATTATTGTCAACGTCTTATATGGGAAGTGATATAATACTGTCTACAAATAGAGAGCAATAAGATAAAGATGCATATTACAAAATCTAGAGAAATCTTTTTTTAAAAAATCAAACAGGTATGAACAAATAAGATAAAGATTAAAAAGAATGCTTTAAAAATACCCAGTTGAACCCAAATAAGGCAAGAAAAAATTGGGGAAAGGATCCATGAACAAATGTGACAAATAAAAACCAGAATATTAAAAGGACTTAGCAAAGGACATGAACAGACATTTTTCAAAAGAAGACAGACAAATGGCCAACAGACTTAAGAAAACATGATCAACATCTCTAATCAGAGAAATGCAAATTAAAACCACAATGAGGTATCTATCTTACGAAAGTCCGAATGGCTATTACTAAAAAGTAAAAAAATAGGAGATGTTGGTGAGGATGCAAAGAGAAGGAAACACATACCCTGTTGGTGAGAATGTAAATTAATACAAACTATATTAAAAACAATATGGAGATTTCTCAAAGAACTAAAAATAGAACTACCATTCAATTTAGCAATCCCACTACCTGGTATCTACCCAAAGGAAAAGAAACAATTATATAAAAAAGATACCTCCACTCATATGTTTATCACAGAACTCTTCACAATAGCAAACATGTGGAATCATCATACATGTTCATTGGTGGATGACTGGATTAAAAATGTGGCATATGTACCATGGAATACAACTCAGTCATAAAAAACGAAGAAAATCAGGCCTGGGTGCAGTGACTCATGCCTGTAACCCCACACTTTGAAAGACTTGAGGCAGAAGGATTGCCTAAGGCCAGGAGTTTGTGACCATCCCAGGCAACATAGTGAGACTCAGTCTCTAGATAAATATTAAAAATTAGCCAAGCATGGTTGCACATTATCTATAGTCCTGGCTACCTGGGAGGCTGAGATGGGAAAATCCCTTGAACCTGGGAGTTGAGGCTGCAGTCAGCTATGATTATGCCATTGCATTCTTTTTTTTTTTTTTTAAAGATGGAGTTTCACCATGATGGCCAGGCTGATCTTGAACTCCTGACCTCAGGCGATCCACCCACTTCGGCCTCCCAAAGTGTTAGGATTACAGGCGTGAGCCACCGCGCCGGCCCCATTGCATTCTTGTCTGAGCAACAGAGCAAATCTCTGTCTTCAAAACTAAAAAGGAAAATAAAATGAGAACAAAATCATGTCTTTTCTAGCAACATATATGAAACTAGAGGCCATTACCTTAAGTGAAGTAACTGAGAAACAAAAAGAAAAATACTGTATATCCTCACTTATAAATGGGAGTTAAATAATGTGTACACATGGACGTAGAGAATGGAATAACAGATATCACAGACTTGGAAGGGCGGTAGGGTGGTGAGAGATGAGAAATTATATAGTGGGTATAATGTACACTATTTGGGTAATTATTACACTAAGACTTCACTACACAATATATACATGGATCCAGACTGCCCTCACAACCCCTAAATTTATACAAATGAAATAAAATTAAAAGACTGTTAATCTAATTATATAAATAATTACATTAAGTGAAATAGTCTAAACACTCCAATTAATAGAGGTTGTCAAACTGGATAAAATTGTAAGACTCAGTAATATGTTTTTATGTGAAATATAAGTATAAAGACAGATTGGTTAAAAGAAAAAGGATGGACAATTTTATCATGCAAGCACTAATGAAAAGAAAGCTGGGTGATTTCAGCTGCAAAATATAAAGAACTTGCATTAATCACTAGACCTCACAATAAGAAAAATGCTGAAGAGATGGAAACCCATTGACTTTTCTTAGGTCCATCTGAGAATAGGTCACAGGGCAAACAACCACACTAAAATTATTATTTTTTATTTTTTCTCTCTCTGGAGAGACAAGTGAACACAAAGAATGGCAGTTGAGATTGGCTTATCTGAAGGAGAAACCACCAGGAAAATCAAAAGGGTAACTTCAGTGAATTGTTGGAGAATGAATATGTACTAGCTTGGGAGTTTAAAAAGTCCCAGGAGCCCCAACTTAGAGGAGTCCCCACAATTTTAAGAATTCTATCTCCAAGAATTCCAAGAGAGTCTTTATGGTGAACAACAGAGAAAACCCCCTCCTGTTGCAGTAACAGATTTGAAATACACCAAAGGTGTTCTGGTCTCCATAACAAAAACCTGCATTCTCAGGGAAAATGCTTTCTCTGACCTTAGAGGAAAAGCAGACGTTCAACTCCAGCCCTATCTATCTGTTCTGTCTCTTATGTAACAGAAAGAAAAAAACTGCTAAGAAACAATTCTAAAGTCACAGGCCAGGAACTCAGCCTTATTTTAAAAAGGATTTAATCATAAGATTATGGAAAGCTCCCTTCCACAGGACCTTATCAACGTTCATCAACAGGGCTTCTATATAATTAGAGTGGATTACAACTGAGAAAGCAGTAAGCCACAGACTCTATTTAGGAAGTAGTTCTCAGGGAATCCCAGACAAGAGGGGGAAGAAACAACATCACAAGTAAACTAGAGAAAACTAAAACCTCTGGCACTTAGAGCTACAGCAAATAGTAAACAAAGCCCAGCTCAGAGTCAGATTAACATAAAACCTCACACTAAAAGCTTACTATCTCAGTTTCTATTACTTGGTAAGTCAAGTACAGCTTTCAGCAAAAAATGACAAGGTCATGACAAAAGAAAAGCAAGAAAAGCCACTGTCTAAAAAAACAAAGCAAGCATTAGAAACAGATTAATGTATAACATATTTTTAAATTATCAGAGAAATTAAAATAATTATGATTCACATATTAGGTCCCTTAATGGAAAAAGTAGACAACATACAGGAAGATATGGGTAATGCAAGAAGAGAGATGGGAAAAAGAACCAAAATGAAATGCTAGAAATAAAAACACGGAAATGAATTCCATGACATGACCACAGAAAAAGTCAGTGAGCTTAAAGATATATCAATAGAAGCATCAAACTAAAATGCAAAGAGAAAAAAGAATAAAAGAAACAGTGACCAAGATCTATGAGACCATTACAAAAGGTATAATCAACATGTAATGAGAATGCCAGTAAAAAGAAAAAAGAAAGGAAGGAGAAGAAGAAATATTTAAAGTAATAAGGGCTGAGAATTTCTCAAATATAGCAAGAAATACCAAATCAAAAATCAAGGAAACTCAAGAGTACACCAGAGAGGATAAAAAGAAAAAAAAAAAATCTATACCTAGGCATATCATAACTTCAGAAAACCAAAGAGAAAGTCTTGAAAGAAGTTTGTCAAGCAAGCAGGCAGGGCAGGCGGATCACAAGGTCAATAGATCAAGACCATCCTGGCCAACGTGATGAAACCCTGTCTCTACTAAAAATACCAAAATTAGCCGTGCGTGGTGGTGCGCACCTGTAGTCCCAGCTACTCAGGAGGCTGAGGCAGGAGAATCGCTTGAACCTGGGAGGTGGTGGTTGCAGTGAG
>PVKP010009475.1:0-68169 GCA_004027715.1 Plecturocebus donacophilus
TTTTTTTTTTTTTTTTTTTTTTTTGTATTTTTAGTAGACATGAGGTTTCACCATGCTGGCCAGGCTGGTCTCGAACTTCTGACCTTGTGATCCACCCACCTTGGCCTCCCAAAGTGCTGGGATTACAGGTATGAGCCATCACACCGGGCCTGTGTGACGTCTTTTTATGCATAAAATATATCGGAAAGGCCAGGCATGGTGGCTCACGCCTGTAATCCAAGCACTGTGGGAGGCTGAGGTGGGAGGATCACTTCAGCCCAGGAGTCCAAGACCAGCCTGGGCAACAAGGCGAGACCCTCTTTCTACTTAAAAAATTCACCAGGCATTGCAGCACGAGCCTATAGTCCTAGCTACTTGGGAGGCTGAGGCAGGACTGCTTGAGCCCAGGAATTTGAGGCTGCAGTGAGCTATGATCATGCCACTCACAGAGTGACAGAGACCCTAGCTCTCTCTCTTTTTTTTAAAACAATTTTGTATCCAGATGAGAGACTCTGTCTCATATTAAAAAAAAAAACTCAAAAGGATAAGGCACTGAGAGCTGACCCGTAGGTGGCGTGTGGGGTGGGAGCTCCTGCACTAAGTGGAGGGTGTATGAAGACACAGGAGCAGAGGGTCCCCAGCATGGCGTGCTCTGCTCGCCCTCCCCTGGCTACCTGGAGGCCCCACAGAGATGCCCTCCCCAACACCCTACTGTGCTTTACTTCTCTTTTTAAGAACTTTTGTTCAGGCCTCCCCTGGAGCTTGCACATAGTGACAGTGTCAGATAACACAACACACAAATGTGAGGAGGGATCTGTTCTCATGTGAGCCTCTCCAGGTCAGCTAGTTCATACATATTAACCCTAATCCTCAGAACCCTGGCCAAAAAAAAAAAAAAAAAAAAAAAAAAGCTAGAATTAATTCCATTTAACAGACAAATACCTGGAGTTCAGGGAGGGTAAATCACCCTGCCTCACAGCCAAGGCACTGCAGCACTGCCCTGCAACTTCCAGACTTTCTCATTCTAGACTCAAACCCGAGGCTGTGCCTGAGGCCAGGTCCTGTTTTACATTCACCCAGAGAGCTTTAATGGTAAACAGGAGACCTGGTGTCCAGTCCTGTCAGTCCTGAACTACCCAAGCAACTACGATGGTCAAACGGGTTCCTCAGCTGTAGGCTAAATGGCTGGACTTCATCTCTAAGATCTGCTCCAGCTGTAACTTGCTCTCTGGTTCCCAGAAAAGGGAATTCAAATAACTCTCAGTCATGATCACAGAATGTAAATTAGGATTACAGCAAGAAGGCTATCCGACTGACAGATCAAAATGTTTGCCAGAGTGTGCTGTTTAAAGTGTGGTCAGAATACACTCTGACATTATTGGGGCACTACAAGTGGGTAGCATCTCTGTGGAAGGCAGTGTAGCAATAGCTATTAAAATTCCAATCTGACCTAGCAATTCTACTGCTTCCTATTTCTGTCTCCAGCCCCCAAACTACATTCAGAAGAAACTGCCCTGAACTCTTGGACCCTGTAGAAATTTCACTACTGCTTGCTTTCCCTTTCTAATGAGAACTTAGAGGAAAGCTTTCCTATAGAAGTGGTTTACAAAACATTACATATAAACTTTATTGTTTCCCTACATACTCTGGGGAAAGCAAAACAAAAGAAAACCAACAAACAAAAGGATGTGGAGAAGCATATGCATGAGAAAGAAGACTACCCAGAACTACACTGGGCATCAGGGGTGTACCACCTACAATAAATTGCATTGCTGTTTGTTTATTTTTCAGGAACAGGAATTCGCTCTTTACCCAGACTGGAATGCAGTGGCACACATGATCACAGCTCACTGCAACCTCGAACTCCTGGGCTCAGGCGATCCTCCTGCCTCAGCCTCCCAAAGTTCTGAGATTGCAAGCATGAGTCACTGCACCTAACCACATTGCTGTTTTAAAAGCACATTCAGATGGGGTACCCTAGCTAGTTGCTTACAGAGGTTTGAGTGACTGGCAGGACCTGCCATGGTCACAAAACTGCAAAGGCCAGATGTATCCTTTCTATGCTGTTTCCCCTTCTGCTTTCGACTACCCCTTATTATAAGATGCACTGTCAGGAGAGGCAGCAACCACAGGCCAGGTGAGATCTGTCTCCACCTTCCAGCTCTCCGCCTGTCCATCACACAGCTCCCTCTCCTTTCCTTCCCATCGTCTGGCCAAGACCAGTTAAACTCTGAACAGAATCCAGGAGGAACTTTATTCTATATTTTAATATACCTGAAAATATCTAAGACCTAATCCTGTAACAAAAAAGTTTTGGTTTAGTTTTTCTTTTTTTATTTAAATTTCAAAGGTTTAGTATTTAAATGGTCAAACACAAAAACATTGTTTTCTAACTTTTAGTATTATGTTGACAAAGATTTTCCCAAAAGACATATTAAATAGATATATTTTTATTTCATTTTAGATTTTTAACTTTTCTTTTTTTCTTTTGAAATGGAGTTTCACTCTTGTCACCCGGGTTGGAGCACAGTGGTACAATCTCGGCTCACTGCAACCTCTGCCTCCCGGGTTCAAGCCATTCTCCCGGCTCAGCCTCCTGAGCTGGGATTACAGGCACATGCCACCATGCCCAACTAATTTTTATATTTTTAGTAGAAACGGGGTTTTGCCATGTTGGCCAGGCTGGTCTTGAACTCCTGACCTCAGGTGATCCAGTTGCCTAGGCCTCCCAAAGTGCTGGGATTACAGGTGTGAGCCACTGTACCTGGCCTTAACTTTTATATATATATGTATATATATAGAAAATAAAATCTAAAAAGTATTTTGGTATATGGCATGAGAAAAGGCTCTAACTTTACATTTCGCCAAATAGTTGAGTTGTTTCTACATTACTGACCATTTCATCCTTTCCCCCAGTGACTCCACACTTGAATTTTTATGAATACAATTGTTCTTTTTTCACTTTTTCTGCTGTGCCACACACCTCTATTACCATGCTTATAACATACTGTTTACATTATAGCTTTACAGTTTTTCAATACTTGGTAATCCAAGTTCTCTCATTAATTTTGTTCAGTATTACTATATATTCTTACTTGCCTAGACCTCCATATTAATTTTAGAACATCTTATCAAGTTAAAAAATTCCGGTGGGCCTGTGACTGTGACTATGATTGCATCAAATTTATATATTAAATTAGGGTGAATTAATAAGGCTTCCCATCCAGAAACATGGTATGCCTTTCTAGGAGCAGCCACTTTAAACATAAATAAATAGGCCGGGTGAGGAGGCTCCTGCCTTTGGGAGGCCAAGGTGGGCAGATCACTTGAGGCTAGGAGTTCAAGACCAGCCTGGCCAACATGGTGAAATCCTGTCTCTACTAAAATTACAAAAATTAGCAAGGGGTGGTGGCACGACCCTGTGATACCAGCTGTTCGGGAGGCTGAGACATGAGAATCACTTGAGGGGGGGGTGCGTGGTGAGGGGTGGGCAGAGGTTGCAGTAAGCTGAGATCACACCACTGTACTCCAGCTTGGGTGACAGAGCAAGCCTCTGTCTCTAAATAAACAAATAATTTTAAAAGAAGAATCTTGAGTTAGTTCCTGAATTATTGCATAATGACAAATAACAGCTCAGGCTGCAGTGGCTCACAGGAAGCTGAAAGAAAAAAGTCAACATCTTTGTAGAAGCAGCTTGCTTAAAGCAATTTAAATCAGGTTTCTCCTCCCCCCATATCTACTGCAGCTAGTCTGCAAAACAGTCTTGGAGTTTGAGCCTTTATTTGCTTTGACCCCAAAACACAATGGATTCAGGTGCACAGAGATGAGCTGTCTCTCTAAGGGATGAAGAGCCAGCCTGTGACCCCAGAGTTCTAGACCTAGCTTGGCACCCACTAGTTGTGTGATCAAAAGTAGGGCATGGGGTTAGTTTCTGCACCTTGAAATAGGAGAGGGGGCAGATGAACTGAGATGACCCTTATGTTCTTTTTCTGTGCTAACATGCTATCACCTTAACCCACTTTACTTCTTTTTTAGTGGGGAGGCTCTCTCAGTTTAACTTTCTTGGTGTCTGGCTTGGTTAACTGAAGGTTTTTAGCTTTTCTTCTAGCTCTGCAAGCAAACTAGGTTGAGGCTCAGGTTGCAGTCATCAAGGCCCCAGGCACAAAAGTGCTGTACGGACAGGGCTTTTCCTTGGCACTCTGCCAAAGAGAAGCCAGTCTCTTCCTCACCCCACCTTTTCACTCCCCCCATCTGCTCTATGTCTCTCATCTTCTTTCTCCTGACCACTTCAAAATCTTCTACCTTTTACTGAAATTGATCTTAATATAACAAGAGATAAATGAGATGAGGTCAGTTACTTTCACTAAAGCCTACTGTATTTAAACTTAGAAGGGCATAATCATGTTTGAAAAGAGCTGCTTATTAACTCAAATATTTGTAGAACAATGTGCAACTCAATTTCAAAATTGGGTTGACAGCAGGACTTTTCTGGAGTTCTTGGGCACTGACCGCCCCCAGAAGGTCCAGGTCATAACTATGCTCCCTTATTGCTGAAAGATGAGTTCTGCCCATCCGAGTGCTACAGTAACTGCCTACACAGGCACAACTCACAAGTGTGGGGGTGGGCAGGGGAAGGAATACAGATCTTCCACATAGCCAAAATATGTGTGGGTCTAACTTTTGTGTCTAACATTTTAATAGCTCAATAATTATGCTTTCAAAGATCTCTAGAGAGAACATCTTTCTTCAATAGACCAAGATTTTTTACAAGCAAGATTTCACAATGTGTTATCTGCATCCTCAATATGAATTACATAAAAAATTGCATTCTCTACACTGACTATATCAGGTTCTTTCACTGTTTTGTTTTCCCTTAGATTTTTTTAAGGTGCTCCAAGTTCTCAGATTTCAGGTGAGGAACTTCAAAGCCTTTTCAAAGTCTGAGGTTTTCTGAATTTGTAAAAGAGAAACAGCTAAGTTAGAAAAAAATCATACGTGCAAGTGCAAGGTATATAAGATATCCAACGATTTACTAAGGCATCAGCAAATATTTGTTTTAGCACAACAAACAGCACACATGAACTGAAATAGGGTGGACAGAAAACAAAAAAACTAAAGAAATCCTGTAGCACCTAAAAAGAGACACAAGTCTGGAAATATATACATCAAAATATTAACAGTAATTATATCTCTGAGTGGTGGAACTTTTAGTGACTTACTTTCTTTTTGTTTACCTATATACTTTAAACTTTTCTATAAAGGTTAGTTAACATAATTATTCAAAACTCTTAAAAACATTACAAATATGCCACATTCACTGACTGCATCCCTCCTAGCCCCAATTCCTTAATTAAACACAGGGCAATAACATATCAAGGTGCTCTGATAATGAAGTCCAAGAAAATTTTCTCTATAGTTGAGATTCAGGAAAGGCTCTGCTTCCTTCAAGGCCATTAACATTTGGGGGATCAATGAATGAATGAATGAAGTTGTTAGGTATGTTTTACTTTGAAATGACAAGAACCATGTAACTGACCAAGTTTACCATTCTAGAAACAAATTTGAGACTCAACTACAAAAATATAGGCCTGCATGGACCTATAAGGGGGCAGCAAGACCGAATGGCTATTGAAATGTAAATTACTTAAATATAGCATATTTTATTTTTTTTATTTTAAAAAAATGACGGGGTTTCGCCATGTTGGTCAGGCTGGTCTTGAACTTCTGACCTCAGGTGATCCGCCTGCCTTGGCCTCCAAAGTGCTTGGATTACAGGCATGAGCTCGCACCCGGCCATATTTTCATAATCACAGAAAATTCTATTGGATGGCACTTTATTCTTCTTTCCCTTGGACTAATTTTTTGTACTTATACTTTCTCTCATCTCAATTCCTGGTCATATTTATCTTCTATTTATTTGTTACTATTCTATGTGATTTTGTTGCAAATGACCTTAATTCCTTTGTGGAACAATTTGGGGCACTGTACTTTTGAAATATCAGTGTGTATATATATATCACTGTTCTTGAGAGTTCAACCTTGGTTTCTGACCAAGGCAGATCTAGCAGCTCACAGAATGTAGCTATTTGCTCATAGCTCAAAGACTCAAGAGAGGCTGGGTGAAGTGGCTCACGCCTGTAATCCCAGCACTTTGGGTGGTTGAGGTGGGTGGATTCTTGAGGTCAGGAGTTCAAGACCAGCCTGGCCAACATGGCAAAACCCCGTCTCTACTAGAAATACAAAAATTAGCTGGGCATGGTGGTACAGACCTATAATCCCAGCTACTGAGGAGGCTGAAACAGGAGAATCACTTGAACCCGGGAGGCGGATGTTGCAGTGAGTCAAGATTGTGCCACTGCACTCCAGCCTGGGTGACAAGAGCAAGACTCTATCTAAGGGAAAAAAAAAAAAAAAAAAATATATATATATATATATATATATACACATATTATATAATATATATATATAATTATATATTATATATAATAAAATATATAATATATATATATAATAAAATATATATATAAATTAGCTGGGTATGGTGGTGCTTGTCTGTAACCCCAGCTACTCAGGAAGCCGAGGAATAAGAATTACTTGAATCCAGGAGACAGAGGTTGCAGTGAGCCGAGATGGTGTTGCTGCGCTCCAGTCTAAACCACATAGGAGACTCTGTGCCAACAAAAAAGGACTCCTTTGGGAGGCCGAGGTGGGCAGATCACAAGGTCAGGAGTTTGAGACCAGATTGGCCAACATAGTGAAACCACGTCTCTACTAAAAAAATACAAAAATTAGCCGGGCATGGTGGTGTGCACCTGTAATCCCAGCTACTAGGGAGGCTGAGGTGAGAGAATTTGCTTGAACCAGGGAGGTGGAGGTTGCAGTGAGCCGAGATCATACCACTGCACTCCAGTTTGGGTGACAGAGCAAGACTCTGCCTCAAAAAAAAAAAGACTCAAGAGAACATTGTCAGGAACTAAGCTCCCCTGTCACAAAGGCACTATATTCAGTATTTTTTTAAAAGTACACAAAAATGTATACACTGTCCATTAATGAAAAGTTTTACTATTTGATTAAAGCTTAATTTGAAGCTGAGTAATGAAATGTCTTTTTCAAATTCCAAAATATATGGCTATCAACTTATTTCTAAATCTTACATGATTTATGACAAAAAAAAAAAAGGCCCAACCTGTTACTTCTGATACATATATACGATCATGTTATCAGAGTCCTGGATACGCCAAGGAGAATCAGGAATAAAAATGCTGCCACAGCTTTGGTACACTGTGATTCCCTGCCAGCCCACGGCACTGATGGAGTGTCACCTCTACATAGAAGCCCATGCAATTCTGAGTATTTTACCAGATTTTCAGTTCTGTAAAAAATGACTGGGAGTAATAAGCAGGGTAGATCAAAAAGTAAATACAATTAGAACAGAGATGAAAATTAATAAATGTGGCCCAAAGTGGTAGATCTTTGATTTTAATCAGATGCTAACTGGGTAGGCAGCAGGTACAGAGAATTAAAAAGTTAAGATCACATATGAAATGTGGAAAAACACACAGAATTATTCCTTAAAGTTCAAGTATAATTAGAGAGCCTTTCGTACTTTTTAGTTCTCTGGCTACACAATCTGCCTTATGATACTTTGTCTAATATTTGACTTAAGTTTGTGTTTTTATGGAATGCATAACATTAAGGGAAGGATGAGCGTATTTATCAATACAATCTTTTGGGAAATAATTAGCAATATACCAATACCTTTATTTCCATAATTTAAATAATTTCTTGGAAATCGTACTATAGAAACTACATTAATGATGGAAAAATTTCAGCACAGTATTGCTTGCTTTGTAGGTGGTGATTATGACTGCTACCATTTACTGAATCCTTCCCATGCTGAAAACTCTATTGTAAGCTATTTACGCTCGCTAAGTCATTTATTATTCAGGGCCATTTAACCAAGTAAGCATTATGATTATCCCCACTTTCACAGGTGAGAAAATTGAGGCACCAAGATTAGATCGCACATTGGTATAATAGGATGGAAAACTCCTATCATATAACGAGCGTTAAGCGAAAAAAATTAGTATCCAAAACTGTAACTCTGATGCTGCAAATCCTTTTTATAACTTAAGTAGTTTACAAATACCCTAATTATTAGCCCTATTTCTGAGCACTTCATATGTAGAGTGCACTTTACAGAACAGTCATGTAATCCTCACACCGTAAATGAAGTAAGTGATAGTTTCCAGTTTCCAAAGACGAAAGCGGAGCTAGGAGAGGCCAAGTGCCTGCGCGGCGCCACAGGGTTCGTCCCCGAGGAGCGGACCTCAGGGCATCCCTGGCAGGTCCCGGCCGAGCTCGGGGCCCCGCGGTGGCGACGCCCGGGCCCAGCCGCTCGCGCTCCCGGAGCCGCCGGACTACGCGGCACGCGGACGCCGAGCCTGCCCGCCTGGGTCTACATAAAAACCGAAGCCACGGGCAGTCTTAATAGAAATGGAGACTTAATTTTTTAGACTGTCTTTTGCGTATTTGAGAAAGCCCATCGTCGGGATCCGGGCCGCGGGGCCTCTGACCGCGTCCTCGCGCGGGGCCCGGGCGGGGCGGGGCGGGGCGGGGCAGGCGGCGCCCAGGCTGCGTCCCGGCTCCGGCTGCCGCGGGCCCGGGCCTCCTGCAGGCCTGGGGCTTCGAGCTCAGGCCGAGCGCTCTATGGAAGCCGCGCGCGACCCCAGCTCCCCCGCGTGCGACCCCGTTCCTCGCGCGCGCCTCACCTGACCCGTGCACCGCTCTCCGTGCAGCCTCCGGGAGCCGCCGGCTTTGCGGACCGGGGCGGGATCCCAGCTCCGATTGGCTGCCCGGCTGGGGGCGGGGGCGGGGACCGGGAGGGGACGGGAGGTGGAGGGGAAGGGAGAGGACGGGAAGGGGAGGGAGGGGCCCGGCCTCGCGCGGTCGCGCGTGAGATCCCGGCCTCTGCGCCTGGGCCTGGCGCTTGGGGCCGTGAGAACTGTCTGTGCGCCTGCCCTGTTCTCTGCACCCAGCCTAGTGGCGAGGGTGGGTGGTAGGTGCTCGCCGATCGGAGGGCGTCAGAAGTGGCCGAGCCCCTCACGGTGTGCCTGGCCCCGGCGTGGGGCTGTCGCATCCCTCTTATCCGCCCCCCACTCACCACGTAGAACCCACTGGGTCCCTTTGGTATTACTGGCCCCGGCCAGACTGGACCGGCGCCGAGCCTTACTTGAGTTCTTCATGTAGTTGTGAGGAGCGGAGTGAATATTCCAGGAGGCCGGTGTCCTGCTCTTGGGTATCTAGGAAGTGAACGGTGTCCTAGGGAACTGCCTGGGCTTTTATCCACCTGGGAATGGGCTTGTTGGGGATCCTTACGTGGCAAAGCCAGGGAACTTCTAGCCTAGCAGGGCTGGGTGAGAAACTAGGGAGAGGGGTGGATTAGGCAGAAGAAAAGAGATCTCTTTGATCTTAAAAGCAGCGTTCTGACTGGTAAGGTTGACCGGCATTTCCCCCTCCAAAAAAGTTCTTGTACTTTATTCCATGGCCTGACAAGGCTGTTTAAGTGAGGTTTTGTTGGGTGCCGAGAGAGAAGGCTTGACTTTGAATTTATCTCCAGGCGGGGCCTGTCTCCTGAACTCCTTACTTCTCTAGCCAGCTGCCTAGTTAATACCTCCTCTTGGATATCTAAAATAAATTTCAATCTCAACACATCCACATCTGTGCCCCTGATGTCTTCTCCACAGCATCACCATCTCAATGGCAACTCCATCTTCCAGGTGTCAAGGCCAGAAACCTTGCTGTTAACCGGCACTCAGCTTTCTCTCACATTTCACCTCTAGGACCCCAACATTCTGTTGGTTGGACCTCCCTAGCATGCTGAGAGCCTGACCACTTCTTACCTCTGCCTCCATCATCTCCCACCTTGGTCATGACAGTGGTCTCTTCCCCGATCTCCCTGCAGTCTGTCCCCATACAGCAGCCAGAGTGACCCTAAAGAAAGACAAATCAAATTCCTCTCCTGCTCGAAACCTTCCCAGTGGTTTCCCAAACTCAGAGTAAAAGCCAAAGCCCTGCGTGATCGCTCCTCTGTTACCTCTGCAGCCTCGTCTGCTACTACCTCCCCACTGCCTCACTCTGCTCCAGTTTCTCGGCCCCCGTGCTATTTCTTTTTTCTTTGGAGACGGAGTCTCACTCTACCGCCCATGATGGAGTGCAGCAGCACGACCTCGGCTCACTGCAACCTCTGCCTCACGGATTCAAGCGATTCTCCTGCCTCAGCCTCCCGAGTAGCTGGGATTACAGGCATGCACCACCATGCCCAGCTAATTTTCTTGTATTTTTAGTAGAGACGGGGTTTCACCATGTTGGCCAGGCTGCTCTCGAACTCCTGACCTCAGGTGATCTGCCTGCCTGGGCCTCCCAAAGTGCTGGGATTACAGGCGTGAGCCACCGCACCTGTCCCCTCCATGCTATTTCTTGCGCAAGGCAGACAGGGCTTTGCTGCAGGGTCTTTGCTTGGGCTTGCCTCTGTTTGGAATGCATGACTACTTCTCATGCTTACTGATCTTTGCTCAAATGCTGCCTCACTGAGAACTACCCTAACCACTCCATTCAAAATTGCCACCTGCCCTGCTCCTGACTGACTGATTTATTTAGCTCCTGACTGAATTTATTTGTTTATTTAGCTTATTGTTTATTATCTGTCTCTTCTATCCACCCCTCCCTGCTGCTGCCCCTTGGCCCATGATATGTCCTTTCTCAGAAAAATAACTGCCACTAAAGAAGTACCATATTTTCACTGGCAAGGCCTAGGACATAAGCCAAACTCTGGGGTCTGAATGTGTAGTCACTTGAAATAAACCACAAGAGGAAAGAGTGATTCCCCAAAAGCACATGCTGACTGCTGCTGCTAGGAGAAGGGATGCTGGCTAGGCAAAACCACAGATGTTCACTTGCTGAGTCAGACCAGTACACCCAGAGGAGCTTTGGGAAACCCTGTGAGAGGGGTCCTCTACGCCCTTGAGAGCGGAGTTTAAGACCTCTAACCCCCTCACTTTTTTGTAATGATGTGTTATGAATGCATTAATTTATCCTATCCTTCTAAAGTCTGGTTTTGTATTCAGTTTCTACTTTTTGAGTAAGAGCTTCCTGTTCTACAAAGTGGCGACTCTCTTCAACCTGAAGAACTCTGTGGGAGGTTGGGGGGACAGTAAGACTGCTGTAGGCCACAAGTGACAGAAACCCTACCCAAACAGATTAATATTTAGGAAGTATATTAAGGCTCCAGCTCCATTCCGCTGTCATTCTCTCAGCTCTTTTCCCCCCATGTGTAACAAGATATGAAAGTATAGATTTTGATTTGGACAGCAAGATACATGAATGTGAAATTCTAGGAACAGATCTCCAAGGATATAGGAAGGAATCAGGTGGGAACCACCTGTAATTCCAGCACTTTGGGAGGCCTAGGTGGGCAGGTTGCTTGAGGCTAGCCTGGGCAACATAGCAAGACCCTGTCTCTACTAAAAATACAAAAAATAGCCAGGTATAGTGGCATGTGCCTGTAATCCCAGCTAATCTGGGAGGGAGGCTGAGGCATGAGAATTACTTGAACCCAGGAGACAGAGGTTGCAGTGAGCCAAGATTGCACCAATATACTCCAGCCTGGCTGACAGAGTGAGACTCTGCCTCAAAATAAATAAATAAATATTTAAAAAATAAAATAAATAAATAAATAAAAAGAGGGAATTGAAGAGTGGAAGGAGGATTGAGTGAAGAAATCTCTGACGGAGGCCAGGTATGGTGGCTCACACCTATAATCCCAGCACTTTAGGGGGCTGAGGCAGGTGGATAACTTGAGGTCAGGAGTTTGAGATCAGCCTGGGCAACATGGTGAAACCCTGTCTCTACTAGAAATACAAAAATTAGGTGGGCACCGTGGCGCATACCTGTAGTCCCAGCTACTCAGGCGCTGATGCAGGAGAATCGCTTGAACCAGAATGGCAGAGGTTGCAGTGAGCTGACATCTCCCCACTTCACTCCAGCCTGGGCAACAGAGTGATACTCTGTCTCAAAAAAAGAAAAAAGGGCTGGGCATGGTGTCCTATGCCTGTAATCCTAGCAGTTTGGGAGGCTGAGGTGGGCAGATCACCTGAGGTCAGGAGTTCAAGACCAGTCTGGCCAACATGGTGAAAACCCATCTCTTATAAGAATATAAAAAATAATTTAGCTGGGCATGGTGGCACCTGCTTGTAATCCCAGCTACTCGGGAGACTGACAGGAGAATCGCTTGAACCCGGGAGGCAGAGGTTACAGTGAGCTGAGATCGTGCCATTGGACTCCAGCCTGGGCAACAAGAGCAAGACTCCATCTCAAAATAAAGAAAGAAAAGAAAAAAAGAAATCTCTGACAGAGCTTTTGCTGTGCTGTGAGTCTGAGTTTACCTCCTCCCCACTGAGGGAAGCTTTGAGCAGCCCATTTCCTCCACTTCATGCCTACAGGCTTCCAGCCATTTGGGGAGCTTGTCAGGGATGTTGGTGCACATGGAGACTCTCTGGTCTGTCATTTATCTCCCACCTGAAAAAGGCAGGCAGTGGTTGGCTGTCAGCCCACACATGCAGAGGGGTCCCAGGATGCATTTGTGTTTCCCTTGGATAAGATATGGGCCGTACAGGAGACAGTTCCCTTGAATCTGGTCCAGTAAGGCTGCCTGGAAGGGCAGGAAGCTGTTGGTGAATGCCAGATATGTAGAGGTGAGGAAGAAGTCACAGTATATCTGCCCAGGGAGAATTGCTGGAGAGAGGTCCAGCATGGTCATCTCCAAGGAGTTTATGAATGCTACAGTCCAAAAAATAATATCATGTATTGTCATAGTCCATTCAGGCTACTATAACAAAAGACCTTGGACTGGGTAATTTATAAACAGCAGAAATTTATGGCTCTTAGTTCTAGGGCCTGGGAAGTCTAAGATCAGGGTGCCAGGAAGTTCAGTGTCTGGTGAGGGCTCACTGCATCCTACACAATGCAAGGGGCAAGGCAGTTCCCTTCAACCTTTTTTTTTTCTGAGACGGGGTCTCATTCCGTCACCCAGGCTGGAGTGCAGTGGCTCATCACAGCTCACTGCAGCCTCTGGCTCCTGGTGGAGCCTACTGAGTAGCTGGGATTATAGGCGTGTGCCACCATGCCCAGCTAATTTTTAAATTTTTTTTTTTTTTTGTAGAGCCGAGGCCTCACCATATCGCCTGCACTATTCTTGAACTCGTGCACTCAAGAGATCCTCTCCTTTGGCCTCCCAAAGTGCTGAGATTACAGGTGTGAGCCATCACATCCAATCAAGATGTTGTAGTTTTGAAAGCATCTCAGGTAGAAGCAGGAGAGTGCAGTATCCAGCATGTATTACTCTATTTATGAAACCCTCTGAGATGCCACCAGGGAAGGGGGTCACTGAGTAAGGTTCTGCAAGTACAGGTAGAAATAATTATCTAGAAAAAAAAAGGAGAATACATGTAAATGTGAACTTATTTATAGATACAGGTGACAGAGGTTTGAAAACATCAGAAAAATATGTATCTTCTAAAATTTTGAATGTGGGAAACACACAGTGGGGGAAGCGTTCCCATATTTTCCATTATAGCAGAAAAAAACCCATATACCCTTGACAGGGATGCATCTGGATTCCCTTTAAGATTTGAAGGAATGGCCAGGGGCAAATTGGCTCACGCCTGTAATCCCAGCACTTTGGGAGGTTGAGGCAGGGGGGATTACCTGAGGTCAGGAGTTCAAGACCAGTCTGACCAACATGGAGAAACCCCGTCTCTATTAAAAATACAAACTTAGCCAGGCGTGGTGGCACATGCCTGTAATCCCAGCTACTCGGGAGGCTGAGGCAGAAGAATTGCTTGAACCTGGGAGGTGGAGGTTGTGGTTAGTTGAGATCGCACCATTGCACTCCAGCCTGGGCAACAAGAGCAAAACTCTGTCTCAAAAAAAAAAAAAAAAAAAATGTTTCCTTCCTCAGAAGAGACTTCCCAGGAAAACCTGCCTCATTTTTAAAAAAGGAAGCAGTGATCTAAAATGTTATTTAAAATGTTTACTAGAAAAATGATTCAACTACCTGTTTTATCATTTACCTCTCCACCCCTGTTGGCTTCCTTTGTAATCTGCTGTGGGTTTTCTTTGTTGACTCCTTTTATTGACCAGTATTTTATTTTTCTTCTGCAAAATGTGCTAACCCATGCCAATTACACACAGCTCTAGGATGACACACTCACTTTTTTCCCCACTACCTGGGCGATAGACTTATCAAGAATCAGGGTAGTGATTGGAATTGTGTCCCCCCAGAAAAGATACATTGAAGTCCTAACCTTTGTTCCTCAGAATATGACTGTGGAGATAGGGTCTTTACAGAGGTAATCAAGTTAAAATGAGGTAATTAGGGGAGTCCTATCTAGTATGACTGGTGTCCTTATGAGAAGAGAAAAGTAAAATATATGGGAGTTTATTAAGTAGTATTGACTGACATGAACACAAGGTCCCACAACAGGCCGTTTGCAAGCTGAGGAGCAAGAAAGCCAGTTGGAGTCCCAAAGCTGAAGAACTTTCAACGTTCCAGGGCAGGAAGCAGCCAGCACAGGAGAAAGATTAGGCCGGGAGGCTAAGTCATTCTAGTCTTTCCATGTTCCTCTGCTTGCTTTCATTCTGGCTGCACTGACAGCTGATTAGAATGTGCCCACCCAGACTGAGGGAGGGTCTCCCTTTCCCAGTCTGCTGACTCAAGTGTTAATCTCCTCTGGCAACACCCTCACAGACATACCCAGGAACAATACTTGGCATCCTTCAATCCAATCAAGTTTACGGTGCTAACCATCACAGACACCCACACAGAGAAAATGACCACACGAAGACAGAGAATTGGATGGATGCATCTACAAGCCAAGAAGTGCTAATGACTGCCAGCAAATAACCTGAAGCCAAGGAGAATCAGGGAAAGAGCCTTCCCCTCCAGGTTGCAGAGGAAGCACAACCCTGCTGACACCCTGATTTCAGACTTCCAGTCTCCAGAACGGACACAATACATTTGTGTTGCTCTAAGCCACCTAGCTATGGAACTCTGTTGGGTGGCCCTACAAACCAATGCAGCCTGTGTATGCCAATGCCAGTTATATTTTTACTGTCATTATATAATTTAAGTAAATATATAAGCCCATGAATTAATTTAAAAAGAAGTTTTTCCTTAAAAAATTAAGTTGAATGCTTTGGAAAGACTTGATAGAAGAGGATGATTGAAAAAATTGCTGTTGGATTAGAAGTGGGCAAGCAACTGTAAAATGCTGGAAGAAAAAAAAGGTAGGGTTTTGCACGCAAAGTACTCTGAAAGTATTTTAAAGTTCTCCTTTAAAGAAATAAAGACTAGAAATCTTTGATGATGCCTGGTGTGGGTCATGCCATGATGATATGAAACTCTAGGGCAGGTGCCATGGTTCAAGCCTATAATCCCAGCACTTTGGGAGTCCCAGGCAAGTAGATGGCTTGAGTCCAGGAGTTCAAGACCAGCTTGGGTAACATAGCAAGACCTCGTCTCTACAAAAAAATACAAAAATTAGCCACGTGTGGTGGTGCATGTTTGTAGTTCCAGCTATTTGGGAGGCTGAGGTGGGAACGAAGCAGGAAAGGCGAGACACAAACCTCTCAAACACGGAAATGAGGAATGAAATGGCTTTTTATCTGGCCGTGAGCTGCAGCGGGCTACAGCCTCATTTACCAAGCTCCCCAAGAAACAGCTTCTTTTCCCTTTTATAGGCTTACAATGCTAAAGGGGAAACTGAGGTGAAACTATGTCATTGTCCATTGGCTGGACGTCCGACCTTACAATCTTTTGGCGTCATTGATTTGCTAGTTCATATGCAGTGTGAGCGGGAACAGGCAGGGGAGGGGGTTTACAGAGACCAGACAAAGGCAGTAAATTATTAGTTGGCAGAGGTGTTTCCAGGAGGGAGCCTTGGCTGTGCAGACGTGGGGGCGTGACCCACTTCTGGGCTCCAGCCTGTAGGGATAACATTTATTTGTAACTCTTTCAGGGCTTACAGATAGCAGACATGCTGGGATCCAAAAAGGGAGTGATTTTCCCAGTTCTTTGGTATTTTATTTCTGTTTTTTCACCCTCCTTCCCATCTGGAGGAGAGGAGGAGGTGGAAGACAGGAAGTGAGAGGAGGGGAGGGGGTCTCCCCTCTCAGGAGGATAGCTTGAGCCTGGGAGGTCGAGGCTGTAGTGAGCTGTGATCACGCCACTCCACTCCAGCCTGGGTGACAGAGTGAGAACCTGTCACACACAAACACACACACAGACATAGACACACACACACACACACACACACACAAAACCAACCTTTAGTCATCAGTGACACATTCAAATAAATGCTTCGAATCTATAGAAAAAATTGGCAATCAAATATATATTTATGTGTTTAAGTTATGTGAGGTATGTGTGTATCATTAAAAAATTTTTATTTTAATTTAAAAAATAGAGACAGAGTCTCATCTCACTATGTTGCCCAGGTTGGTCTTGAACTTTTGGGCTCAAGCAATCTTTTTGCCTTAGCCTCAGGGTGCTGGGATGAGCCATGGTGCTCAGCCATGTGTATAATTTTTTTTTTTTTTTTTTTGAGACGGAGTCTCGCTCTATCGCCAGGCTGGAGTGCAGTGACGCGATCCCGGCTCACTGCAACTTCCGTTTTTCCGGTTTCAAGCAATTCTCCTGCCTCAGCCTCCCGAGTAGCTGGGACTACAGGCACGCACCACCACATCCGGCTAATTTTTTGTACTTTAGTAGAGACGGGGTTTCACCGTGTTGGCCAGGATGGTCTCGATCTCTTGACCTCATGATCCACCCGCCTCGGCCTCCCAAAGTGCTGGGATTACAGGCGTGAGCCACCACGCCCGGCCCTAATTTTTTTTTTTTGAGACGTATTCTCGCTCTGTCACCCAGGCTGGAATGCAGTGACATGATCTCAGCTCACTGCAACTTCTACCTCCCAGGTTCAAGCAATTCTCCTGCCTCAGCCTCCTGAGTAGCTAGGTCTACAGGCGCACACTGCCACACTCAGCTAATTTTTTTTTTCTTTTGTATTTTAGTAGAGATGGGGTTTCACCATGTTACCCAGGCTGGTCTTGCATTCCTGAGCTCAGGCAATCCACCCACCTTGGACTCCCAAAGTGCTTGGATTACAGGCATGAGCCACCGTGCTAGGCCCGTGTAATAAATTTTAAGTAATTCTTCATTTTGACTTTTGTGGTTAATTGATCATCTATGTGCAAACTAAATGGGCAAGAGGGCCTCTATTGTATTGTTTTGAGCTTTCAGAACTAGATATGAGTTTGAAAGTTGGTTCAAGGAGCTGTGTTTATTGTGCAGGTTACTAAATTTTTCCAAGTTCCAGTTTCCTCATTTGTATAAAATGGGCATAATACCTACAACACTATAAATGTTGTGAAATTAAATGACACAATGAACTTAAAGGGTCTAGTAGTATTAAATGCTTTCAATTGAAAGTGGGAGAAAACTCCCAGCACTTTGGGAGGCTGAGGAGGGCAGATCACAAGGTCAGGAGTTCGAGACAAGCCTGGTCAATATGGTGAAACCCTGTCTCTACTAAAAAATACAAAAATTAGCCGGGCATGGTGGTGGGCATCTGTAATTCCAGCTACTTGGGAGGCTGAAGTAGCTGGAATTACAGATGGTTGGTCTTGAACTTTTGGGCTCAAACAATCTTTTTGTCTTAGCCTCAGGGTGCTGGGATGAACCACGGTGCTCAGTAGGAGAATCACTTGAATCCAGGAGGTGGATTTTGCAGTGAGCTGAGATCATACCACTGCACTCCAGCCTGTGCGACAGAGTGAGAATGTCTCAAAAAAAAAAAAAAAAAAAAAAAAGGTGGGAGAAAACTCACTCTACCATGGCTTAAACAAAAAGAGAATAAATTGATTTGTGACAATAATGAAATTCTAAGGGAGCATTGGCTCCAGACGCAGTCCTGCAAATAATGTCCCAGAACCATAGTTTCAGTCCTGCAAGTAATGTCCCAGAACCTGGTTTCTCTGTGTACATCTGTCAACTACTCCTTGTTGGCTCCATCCTTGGACACAATCTCTCTAGCAAGATGTGCACAGCAGGCATTTTTTTCCCAAATCTTCCTAAGTTCAAGTTCAGTGGCAAAGAGTGCCTGCTATAGCCCCTCTTGGAGCCCTGTAAAATGCTTTCTTGCATCCCCTTCTGTTATGGTTTGGATCTGCGTCCCCGCCCAAACTCATGTCGAATTGTAATCCCCAGTGTTGGAGGTGGGGCCTGGTAGGAGGCGACTGGATCATGAAGGCAGATTTCCCTCTTGGTGCTTGTAGTGAGGTCTGGTCATTTAAACTTGTGTGTCACCTCCCCTGCACCTCTCTTGCTCCTGCCTTAGCCACATGAGTCTGTTTCCCCTTCCGCCACGATTATAAGTTTTCTGAGGCCTTCCCAGAGGCCAAGCGGATTCCAGTGCCATCACGCCAGCTGCAGCAGGGGCTGCACACTCCTTGGAGCTGGTGGGAGCCCCGCTCCTTTTGAGTTGTGGCGGGATGCTGCTGCTGCACCTGCCCAAACTGCGGCTGCAGACCCAGGCTTCCAGCTCTAGGGAGCAGGCAGGAGTCATGCCCTCCTGGGCAGTGCTACAGCCACCCAAACCTCGGCTGTGAATCCAAGCCTCCCTGTGCTCTTGGTGGGGACTGGGAGCAGGTAGGATCTGCCCTCCCGGGTGCAGATGCAGCCTCCCAACCACAGCTGAAGACCTGGACCTCCCACTCCATGGAGTAGGCAGAAGCTGGGACAAACGGGAGCCCCACCCCTTCCCAGTTGGTGGGGCAGGAACTCCTGGGGTGCAGTAGCAGCCTCCCTCCCAGGTGTAGGACCCAGGCATCTCTGCACCCTGTGCCCTCGGGGGCCCAGAAGAGCCCCCTACCTCCCTGGAGCCTGGAGTGTCTGCTTCTGCTGCCTGGCCTCTCTCCTCTCCTGGGGCCTAATCTGATCTCAGAGAGGGGTTGGAGCTAAGCCCCAGGGCCATAAATGGCAGTGGGAGGCAGACAGATGGATTCCTGGGTGCAAGGGGGCGGATCCCTGGCAAGGCGCCCGCTTCAGGCCAGGAAGAGCCTAAAGGCTGGGGGCCGGCTGAGAGACCTGCAGACTGGAGTGGGGACTTGATGCCTCTTCCACCCCTGCATGGCCACCCATGGACCAATGGGCATGCACTTCCTCCCCTCTGAAGTCCATAAAAGCCCTGGGCTCAGCCAGAGGAGGGCAGAGGGTGGAGAGTACAGAGAGAGATGACGGGGCAGGACGACCAGCTCCAGAGAGGAGCTGCTCTCTCTGTTGAGAGCTTCAGGGACCTGCAGAGACGTCCGGACTACCAGCTGGAAAGAGGAGTGACCCTCTCCAGGGCCCCCTTTTGGCTGAGAGCTGAACACTCCAAAGGATGACCTGCCTACAGAGAGGAGCTATCCCTTGCTGGTCTCCTCTGAGCTATTCTAACAGTTAATAAAGCTCATCTTCATCTTGCTTACCCTTCCCTTATCTGCATACCTCATTCTTCCTAAATCCAGGACAAGAACTTTGACAAGAACTCAGGCAAAGGTGCTTCTGGTCACAGAGGTTTCTGGCCAGGAAATTGGAACCCCAAAGATTCCATAACACCAGCATCATGCTTCCTGTACAGACTGTAGAACCATGAGCCAATTGAACCTCTGTTTTTTATGAATTACCCAGTCTCACATATTTCTTTACAGCAGTACCAGAGAACAGACTAATACACCTTCATGCTGATTAGGCTACATAATGACCTCTGGGTTAATCACTGCCCCAGAGGAAAGCCTGATTTGATTTGGAGGGAGTAGGTCTGATGCTCCACACAAAGCATGTGCACTAGGTGGGGTGAGGGAGTTCTCTCCAGAGAAACTGGAAGAGTATTAAGAGCAACGGAAATGGATTCTGGGTAGCTAAAAACACTGACTGTTCATACGCTAGCTCTGAGGGTAATGTCTAGTAAGAAATCAGCATTAGCTGACTCCCTGCAGTGTCTTGCACCTCAAACCCTTAACTCCAGCTTCCCTTTTGGCTTTAGTGAGAGCACTGCCTTTGCTAGGGCAGATGCTCCTGGCATCCCCCCAACTCTGCTCTTCCCTTTGATTATTTATATATTTATTTATTGAGATGGAGTCTTGCTCTTTTGCCCAGCCTGGAGTGCAGTGGTGCAATCTCGGCTCACTGCCACTTTTGCTTCCTGGGTTCAAGCGATTCTCCTGCCTCTGTCTCCTGAGTAGCTGGGATTACAGTCATCCACCACTATGCCCGGCTAATTTGTTGTTTTAGTAAAGATGGGTTTTCACCATATTGGCCAGGCTGGTCTCGAACTCCTGACCTCAGGTGATCTGCCCACCCCGGCTTCCCAAAGTGCTAGGATTACAGGTGTGAGCCACGGTGCCTGGCTCCCTTTGGTTTTAAATACTCAGCTGTGAACCCAGCTTATCTGCCAGGCCAGAATGTGGCAAATATATCCTGGCCCAGTCCTGCTCTTCTAACTGCCTGGCAATGTGTTTGGCTGTTAGGGCCATTATCAGCCCATCCCTCCCATCCACCACTCTAGTTTAGGTCAGTACCTCCTTTAAGTTTCAAAGTTGCCTGTCAGTTCCAGGACATCAAGATGTGGTAAAGTATTAACTTCTTTATGAATCTGTACATTTAATGCTCATCCTTAATTTTTGGTCTTTTCGAACTTAAGTCTTAATTTTTGTCTAAGCCACAGATGGAAACTTAGCTATCTCCTGTTATTTGCATTGGAAAACTTGACTTTGTCCACTTCTTTAAGTGTCTGTAGTGTGGTAGTTGTCCACCCGGTAATCCATAGTTGGCTGTTCAATACAATACCGTGGTAGAAACAAGGAATCAACCCCCGTATCTATTCTCTTTCCTTTGGTTTTCCAGTTGTTGCCTGGACACATGCTGCCCAGAATAGACCATGTTACCTAGCCTCCTTTGCAGCAAAGTATGGTTATGAGATTAAGTTTGAATTGGAAGCATGCAAACTGAAATGACTTGTACAATTTCCAAGGCATTCCTTTAAAAGACAAGAGTGTTCCCTCAATTGCTCAGGTTTCCTTCCATTTTGGCTGGAATGTAGATCCAGAAGAGGGTGACACCCTAGAACAGGGAATGGCATATTTCTTCTGTAAAGGGCCAGATGGTAAATATTTTCAGCTTTATGGGACACTCAGGCTGTGTCATAGCTGCTAACTCTGCTGTTGTAGGGGAAGGCAACCACAGACAATATGTAAACAATGGGCATGGCTGTGTTCTAGGAAGACTTTATTTACCAAGACAGGCAGTAGCTGAATTTACTCCGCAGGCTGTAGTTGGCTGACCCCAAACCTAGAACACAATAAGGCAACAATATAAAAAAAAGTGGGGCCAGCCTCGGTAGCTCACACCTGTAATCCCAGCACTTTGGGAGGCTGAGATGGGCCTATTACTTGAGACCAGGAGTTGGAAACCAGCCTGGGCAATATGGCGAAACCCAGTCTTTACAAAAATTACAAACATTAGCCAGGTGTCGTGCTGCGTGCCTCTAGTCCCAGCTACTTGGGAGGCTGAGGCCAGAGGATCACTTCAGCCTGGGAGGTTGAGGTTGCAGTGAGCTGAGATCACACCACTGCACTCCAGCCTGGGCAACAGAGAGATCTTGTCTCAAAAAAGAAAAAAAAATAGTAAAAAGCTTCTGTCTTCAACACTATCAAGGTATGAGGGGTAGGGGAGAGTTAACTGGTCTTCTGTAGAGAGTTCTCTTTTGTTGAAGCCACTGTGTTTTGGGGATTGTTGTTTCAGCATCTGTATCTTAATAATTTTTATTTTTTAAATATCATCAAGCCAGAATCTTCTTAACTTTTTGGACCACAAATCTCAGTCCTTTTCTCTCATTTTCTCTGACTCAGTCCTCGCAGGACTCTGTGTGGTTATAAACTGGCTTGAATCCTAGAAATTCTCATGGAATCTGCATAGCTCTCAGGCCACTCTCCCTGTTTTTTTGTTTTTCTTCCCTTTTACCAGCAGACTTTTCTCAGTGTTTCTCAGTGTACTGAAGTCTGGTTTCTACCTCTGTCCTCCACTGTAACTGAAGATCCCTATTGCCAGCGTGGGCTTCCCAAGCGTCACTCTACTGAGCCTCTCCATTGCATCTGCCATGGTGACCCCCTTCTGCAGCCCCTTCTCCCCATGGCTCCCTTCTTTCCTGCTTTCTTGAAGCTGTCCCACTTGAGTTCTGCAGCACTAACCTATCCTTCCATGTTTCTTCCTCATACATCTCTGCCTCATTCAGCTTAGCCATTTTCATTAGTTATTCCTCCCCTGCCTAGCCCTTCATTTTGACAATATGAACAGTTGCACCCTTGGTTCTTGTTCATCCCCCCATGAATTCCCACAAATTCCCTAGGCTTTCATCATTCATTGTAGCCTAACGACTTCCGAATATGTACCTTCAGGCTAGATTGCTCTCTGAAGCTCAAACCTATAGGCCCAATTGCCTATCTTGTTCCAGGTGATCTAAATCTGTCATTCTTCGGCTTGATGCAGTGGCTCACACCTGTAATCCCAGCAGTTTGGGAGGCCAAGGCACGCTGATCACTTGAGGTCAGGAGTTCGAGACCAGCCTGGCCAACATGTTGAAACTCCTTCTCTACTAAAAATACAAAAAATAGCCAGGTGTGGTGGTCCGAGCCTGTAATCCCAACTAGTCAGGAGGCTGAGGCAGGAGAATCACTTGAACCCTGGCGATAGAGGTTGGGGTGAGCCAAGATGGTGCCACTGCACTCCAGCCTGGGCAACAGAGTGAGACTGCTTAAAAAATAAAATAAGGCTGGGCGCGGTGGCTTACATCTGTAATCCCAGCACTTTGGGAGGCCGAGGTGGGACAGACCAAGAGGTCAAGAGATCGAGACCATCCTGGCCAACACAGTGAAACCCTGTATCTATTGAAATACAAAAATTAGCTGGGTGTGATGGGGTGTACCTGTAGTCCCAGCTACTCGGGAGGCTGAGGCAGGAGAGTTGCTTGAAGTTGGGAGGCGGAGGTTGCAATGAGCTGAGATTGTGCCACAGTACTCCAGCAAGAGCGACACTCTGTCTCAAAAAAAATAAAATAAAATAAAAAATAAAATAAATCTGTCATTCCATTTTTATTTATTCGTTGGAATTTTTCTTTTCAGAATAATTTTCCCTCACTAGCTATTTGGTTACCCTGAAATATACTATATACAGAAAATGCATGTGAATGCTTATTTGTTTTCCCTTACTTACCTATATTCAGAACACTGTTGGTGTTCTAACAACCACCAAAAAGAATCAGGGAATTTGTTTTCTTTAGTTATCACTATGAACTCATAGGTTTTCACATAGATTTAATGAATTTTGATTCAAGATAGTCATTATTTATTTTGATGCTCAAATTTGCCTCATATTTGGCCAGGTCCAGTTGATGTCTGCATTCTTTTAATGTGATTCCAGTCATCTTTGATAGCTTTCCTGCTTTCAGATATAACAAGATATTTCAGGTTCATTTTTCATACTTCCCATCCCCTATCTGGAGACAATAATTTCTTCAAAGAGCCCTGGTTTCTCTTGGAGCACAATGGTTAAAGAGCACAATCCAAGTATTAGGGGTATTCATTGCTAATTTGTTGTCATTATTTGTAGGACTATCTAGTAAACAGGGCTAGGAAATTATTTGTTTGTTTGTTTGAGACAGGGTCTTATTCTGTTGTCCGAACTAGAGTGCAGTGGTGTGGCCATAGCTCACTATAACCTCCAACTCCTGGGCTCAAGCAGTCCTCCCACCCCTACCTCCCAAAGTGCTGGGATTATAGGCTGAGCCATCATGCCTGGCCTGGAAATATTTGTTTCTTTGGGATAGAAAAATAAGTTAATTCTACTTATTACCAATACTTTTAATTCAAAATAAAGACTACTAGGTTTTTATTCTTTGATTTTGTATTTGAATCTCATTTTCTTGTTGTGAAAATATTTTTTCCCAGCAACGCTTATATAATTATTTATTGTCTATTATCCTAATATATGTATATACATTAAATATACAAACTATTATAATGACATAAAAATAATAATATTACTACAAATAGAAATGTACTGAATTCAATGTATAATTTCTTTGAAGGTATTTTTGTCATAAGATATATAGTTAAAATACGGTGCTTTAAAGCCATGATAATCATGGCGGGGCACAGTGGCTCATGTCACCTGTAATCCCAGTACTTTGGGAGGCTGAGTCAGGAAGATCACTTGAGGTCAGGGGTTGGAGAACATTCTGGCCAACATGGTGAAACCCTGTCTCTACTAAAAATATAAACATTATCTGGGCATGGTGGCGCTTGCCTGTAATCCCAGCTATTTGGGAGGCTGAGGCACAATAATCACTTGAACCTGGGAGGCGGAGGTTGCAGTGAGCTGAGTGGGCTACTGCACTCCAGCCTGGGAAAAAAGAAAAAAAAAAGTAAAGGAAAAGGAAGAAAAAATAGTCACGATAATCTTTCTTCAAGTGTTCATACCACTATCTTTTTTTTTTTTTTTTTTTTTTTGAGACAGGGTCTGTCACCCAGGCAGAAGTGCAGTGGTATGATCTCAGCTCACTGCAACCTCTGCCTCTCAGGTTCCAGTAATCCTCCCACCTCAGTCTTCTGAGTAGCTGGGACTGCAGCTGTGTGCCACCATGCCCGGCTAATTTTTGTATTTTTAATAGAGACAGGATTTCGCCGTGTTGCCCAGGCTGGTCTCCAGCTCCTGAGCTCAAGCAATCCACTTGCCTTGGCTTCCCAAAGCGTTGGGATTACAGGCATTAGCCACTGCTCTTGGTCCTAACTTTACTGAGAATTAGGCTCATTTGTTTAATTTTTTCTTTGTTTTTAGAGTTTGACTTTTAAATATATTTTTAATTTAAATTTTTGTTTTAATTTATGTATAACATATATTTGGTTCCAAAATAAAACCATAAAACTTGGTATTTTCAGAGGTTTATTTTCTATCTCTATTTCCTTTTCTCTGTTCTTCCCCTATTTCCTATAAAATGGGAATTTAGGTTATTTCCAATTCTATACATTAAAAACAATGTTCATGGATGTATATTTTCATATTGCTTAAAGTTGTATATTCAGAGTAGTTTCCCATAAGTAGGACGGCTGTGTCAAAAAGTAACTATTAGCTTTGTTAGACATGGCTGAATTCCCTTTCAGAAGAGTTGCACAAATTTGAAAATCCACCAGCAATGAGGTTTATTTCCCTACAGCCTCACCAGAAGAATGTATTGTCATACTTTAACATTTTTGCCTAAGTGTGAAGTATTATGTCAGTTGTATTTTTCTATAGTGAATGAGTTTAAACTAGTTTTTTTTAATATTGTTTAGGGCCTTTATATTGTGAATTGTCAGTTCATGTCTTTTTCCAACTTTATATTGAATTTTTGGTTCTTTGTCCCTCAACCGAAAAGATTCCTTTATAAATTAGGGATATAAGTTTACATGATATATTTATTTCTATTTTTGGAGACAGGATCTTACTTTGTCACTCAGGCTGGAGTGCAGTGATGTGATCATAACTTACTGCAGCCTCGAATTCCTGGACTCAAGTGACCCTCCTGCCTTGGCCTCCTCAGTAGGTGGGACTACAGGCATATGTCACCATGCCCAGATAATTTTTAATTCTTTTTTTTATAGAGAAGGGATCATACAATGTTGTCTGTGCTGATCCTGGATCCCTGGCCTTAAGGGATCCTCCCTCTCGAACCTCCCAAAGTGCCCCACAATATATCATTTGGCTGCACCCACATGATATATTGCACCCAGCCACATGATATATTGTGCACCCAGCCACATGATACATTGCAAATTGAATATTTTCTTCCATTTTGTATGTTGTCTTTTGATTTTTTATGGTGCTTTTGTCATGCAAAATTTTAAAATTTAATGTTTTGTTAAATTTATCAATCTTTTAATGCCTCTAGATTTTAAGCTAGTTTTAAAAACCTTTTCCTACTCCAAAGTGTAATAGGAATGCACCCATGATCTTTTCCCCACTCCTTCTTGTATAGTTTTATTTTTTACATATAGATTCTTAATCCATTTGGATTTAATACATTTAGAATCCTTGTGGTGGGCCCAAAAAAAAAATCCATTTGGAGTTTCTTCTTGTTAATGGTGTGAAGTATGAATATGATTTTATCATTTTTCCAAGTGGCTACCTAGTTTGCTCAGCACCATTTATTAAAATATCTACCACAGTGATTTGAGATATAGCTTCTATCTAAATTTCCATATGTACAGTACTTGGGTCTATTTCTGAGCTTTCTATAATCTTCGACTTATCTACTTATCTATTCATATGCCAGTATTTAATTACAGCAGCTTTATAGTATGTTTTAATGTCTAATAAGGCTAGCCTCACAGTTTTTCTTTTTCATTGTTTTCCTGGCTACTCTGCAATCTCTGCTTTTCCATATAAACTTAAGTATTGACTTGTCTAATGCTGTAAAATAGCTTTTTGGTAATTTCTTTGAGATTGCATTGAATTTATAAATTAACTTAGGGGGAACTGTCATCTTTATAATGTTGAGGGGTTTTTTGTTTTTAAATGGTGATGTTTTAGTCTGTATTTGTATCTTTCAAGGGTGTTTTAAAATCTTTCTTATGTAGGCTTTGCATATTTCTTGATAAATTCAATCCAAGTATTTAATCTTTTTTGTTGCTATCATAAATAGGGTTTTCTCTACCTTTTTGTCCTCTGTTTAATGTCTGCGTCTATGAAGGCATATATGATATAATCATCATATGTTAACTTTATGGTCTGCATTTTTAATAAATCATGTCACTACTTGAGTTATTTTTATCATTGATTCTCTGAGGTTTTCAGGTTTAACCATCATATCATCTGCAAACAAAAATAGTTACAGCCGGGTGCAGTGGCTCATACCTATAATCCCAGCACTTTGGGAGGCCAAGGCTGGAGGATCACTTGAGGCCAGGAGTTCAAGACCAGCCTGACCAATACAGTGAAACTCCATCACTACCAAAAAATACAAAAATTAGCCAGGCATGATGGCATGTGCCTGTAGTCCCAGCTATTTAGGAGGCTGAGGCACAAGAATTGTTTGAACCTGGGAGGCAGAGGTTGCAGAGAGCTGAGATCATGCCAGTCACTGCACTCCAGACTTGGCAACAGAGTGAGAACCTGTCTCAAAATAATAATAATAATAATAATAATAATAATAATAATAATAATAATAATAAACAAAACAAAACAAAAAAATGAGTGTGGTGGCTCATGCCTGTAATCCCGGCACTTTGGGAGGCAGAGTGGGCAGATCCCAAAGTCAGGAGTTCGAGACCAGCCTGGCCAGTATAGTGAAACCCTGTCTCTACTAAAAATATAAAAATTAGCTGGCTGTGGTGGCAGGTGCCTGTAGTTCTAGCTACTTGGGAGGCTGAGGCAGGAGAATTGCTTGAACTGGGAGGCAGAGGTCACAGTGAGCCAAGACCTTGCCACTGCACTCCAGCCTGGGTGACAGAGTGAGACTCTGTCTCAAAAAAACAAAAACAAAGACAAAGAAATAGTTTTACTTATGTGTTATTTACACTGCTGACTCATTTGTCTCCACAACATCACATTGTGGTGAAAATTGTTGCCTTGTTTCTGATCCTAGTGAAAATATTTCTAGTGTTTCCCATTAAGATATTGACTTTGCAACTAAAATGTGTGTGTGTGTGTATGTACGTATGTGTGTAAACATTGTCATATTAAGAAAGTCTCCTTCACTTCCTTTTTCTTGAGTATTTTTTTAATCATGAAAAGGTATTAAATTTTACCAAAGGGTTTTTTCATCATTTATGGAAAGAACCATGTGAATTTTTCCTTACATATATTAACATGGTGTATTATATTAATGGGGTTCCTGACATTAGGCCAATGTTGCATCCTGGAATAAATCCGTTGATTTGTGGCATATTGTTTTCTTAATGTGTTGTTAGATTCTGTTTGATAATATTTATGTTTCTGCATCAATATTCATGACATTAACCTGTAGTTTTCTTTCTTAGCACTGACTTTATCTGGTTTGGCATCAGTGTTATATTTGCTTTATAAAAGGAGTTAAGAAGTCTTTCTTCCTTTTCAATGTTCTAGAATAATGTATAAAACATTGGGACTATTTGGTCTTTGAAAGTTCAGTAGAATTTCTCTGTGAAACTATCTGGGCCTGGTGCTTTGGGGAAGTAGTTTCTTAATAACATTCTCTACTTCTTTTATGGGAATAAGCTTGCTTAACAAAGACTGTGATCAATTTTGGTATTTTTTTGTGCTTCAAAGAACACCATCAAAAAAGTAAAAAGACAAGTCAGAGAATAAGTTAAAATTTTTTTTTTGTAAATTATGTATCTGATAAGGGACTTGTATCTAGAATATATAAAGAAGTCTTGTAACTCATTAAAAAAAAGACAAAGACACCAATTTAAAAAGGGGCAAAGGATCTACACAGACACTTCTCCAAAGAAGATGTATATAAGCACTTGAAAAGATGCTCAGCGTCAGTACTCATCAAGGAAATGCAAATACAAAACATAATGAAACACCACTTTGCTTCCACTAGAACGGTGATTTCGTTTGTATATCATCTCATGTTGAATTGTAATCCCCAGTATTGGAGGTGAGGTCTGGTGGGAGGTAATTGGATCATGGGGGTGGATTCCTCATTAACGGTTTAGCACCATTCTCTTGGTGCTGTCCTCTTGATACTGAGTTCTCATGAGATCTGGTAGATTAAAAGTGTGTAGCACCTCCCTCCAACTCTCTCTTTTGCTCCTGTTCCTGCCACGTGAGACTCTAGCTTCCCCCTTTGCCTTCCGCCACGTTTGAAAGCTCCCTGAAGCCTCCCCAGAAGCAGGTGTGCTATGCTTCCTGTATAGCCTGCAGAACCATGAGCCAATTAAACCTCTTTTCTTATAAATTACCCAGTCTTGGGCAGTGGCTCACCCCTGTAATCTCAGCATTTTGGGAGACCAAGGTGGGCGGATCACCTGAGGTCAGGAGTTTGAGAACAGCCTGGACAATATGGTGAAACCCCATGTTGATGTTCTATACTAAAAAATACAACAAGTAGTCTGGTGTGGTGGTGGGCCTGTAATCTCAGCTACTTAGGAGGCTGAGGCAGGAGTATCACTTGAACCCACAAGTTAGAGATTCCAGTGAGCCAAGATCGCGCCACTGTACTCCAGCCTGGGTGACAGAGCAAGACTCCATCTCAAAAATAAATAAATAATAAATAACCCAATGTTAGGTATTTGTTTATGGCAGTGCAAGAACAGCCTAATACAGATGGCTAAAATAAAAAAGACAGTTCATGGTGGTGTGTTCCTGCAGCTATTCAGAAGGCTGAGGTGGGAGGATCCCTGGAGCCCAGGAGCTTGAGGCTGCAGTGAGCCAAAATCCTGCCACTGCACCCCAGCCTGGGTTACAAAATGAGACCCTGTCTCAAAAAAAAAAAAAAAAAGAGGTAAAATCACTCACATCTGCTGGTCATAGTTGTTTTATAAAGCATTGGATGAAATCATCTTTCAGAGTAAGATAAATAACTGGAGAACAGAAATTAATTATAGTAGGTTTGCAATAACCTTGGTATAAAGTGTTTTGGACAATCTGACTACTAAATGAAATAATTTATTAGAAATTTTAAAAATCCAAGGTGAAGATGCCACTAAGTTTCTCACAAAGTAACGCTGACTGTAATGAAAGCTATGTTTTAACTGAAAAGACAGCATACTTGCCATAAAGTTATAGAGATGGAGAACAGATTAGTGGTTGCTAGAGGTTACAGAGAGGGTCTGGCAGGAAAGACAGGAACTGACTGTGGCTATGAAAGGGAAGTAGCAGGGATCCTTGTGATGTTATGAAATTGTTTTGAATCTTTTTTTTTTTTTAGATGGAGTCTTGCTCTGTAGCTCAGGCTGGAGTGCAGTGGTGCAGTCTTGGCTAACTGCAACCTCTGCCTTCCAGGTTCAAGCAATTCCCCACTTTAGCCTCATGAGTAGCTGGAATTACAGGCGCCTGCCACCACACCCGGCTAATTTTTGTATTTTTAGTAGAGATGGGGTTTCACCATCTTGGCCAGGCTGGTCTTGAACTCTTGACTTCGTGATTCACCTACCTCGGCCTCCCAGAGTGTTGGGATTACAGGTGTGAGCCACTGCGCCCAGCCTGTTTTGAATCTTAGCTGGGGTGATGGTTAGATGAATAGAAATGTGATAAAATTGCATAGAACTAAACACACATACATACACACACACACAAGCACACAATGTACATATAAAACTGGTGAAATCTGAATAAATTCTGTGGACTGTACCAATGCAAACTTCCTGGTGTTACATGATCTTGGGGGTGTCAATTTTTCTGGTTGGAAACCTCTGTAGCTGAGGTGCCTTTGCCCGAGTTATTGTCCCACATCCAGGAAGAATGAGGTATGCAGACAAGTCAAGGGTAAAGAAGAAGAAGAGTTTTATTTAGTATTAGAATAGTTCACAGGAGTGGGTAGCTCCTCTCTGTAGGCTGGTCCTCTTGTTGAGTGTTCAGCTCTCAGCAGAGAGGAGGCCCTGAAGAGGGTGGCTCCTCTCCACAGGCAAGTCATTTGGATGCCTTTGCAGGTCTCTGAAGCTCTTACCAGAGAGGGTGGCAGGTCGTCTCTGCAGCTCTCAGTGGAGAGGGTACTCCTCTCTGCAGCTGGTCCTCCCTTCCTCCCTCTGCCCTCTTCCTCCTCTGACCATCCTCTGCCCTGCTCTGGCTGAGCCCAGGACTTTATGGACCTCAGGGGGGAGGAAAGGTCTGCTGATTGGTCCATGGACAGCCATGGGCACCCGGAAGAGGCACCATGAGTCCCCACTCTGGTGGCAGGACTGGCAGCCTGGCCCCTAGTCTTCAGGCCCTCCCTGGCTGGAAGGTGGGGCCTTACTGGGGACCCGTCCTTTTCTGCACAGGAATCAGTCTGCCTTCTGCTGCCATTCATGGCCCTGAGGCTCAGCCCCAATCCCGTCAGAGATCAGGAGTGGGAGAAGACCTACCCCCAGGCTTCAGGGACGTGGTGGGGGAGGGTGGCACCCACAGCTGCTTCAGGGAGCTTCCACCCTGCAAATTGGAATGTACATGGCTCCTGCTTGTCCCGGGCTCCTGCTTGTCCCCAGCTCCTGTCTGCTTCCTGGAGCCAGGAGGCCCAGGTCTGCAGCTGTGGGCAAGGGCAGGTGCAGCTGCACCTGGGAGGGCAGATCCTGCTTGTTCCCAGCTCCCCCAAGAGCACAGGGAGGCTGGGATCCACAGCTGCAGTTTGGGCAGCTGTAGCTCCGCTCAGGAGGGCAGGGCTCCTGCCTGCTCAATAGAGCAGGAGGCCTGGGTCTGTAGCTGCGATTTGGGCAGCTGCAGTGGCAAGCGGAGCTTCCGTCCCAACTCAGAAGGGGCAGGGCTCCCACTGGCTCCCTGGAATGTGCATCCCTAGCTGTGCTTCCCTGCTGCAGCTGCCGTGATAGCGGTCACTAGTTTCAATATTGTTGTACGGCTACGTAAGATGTTACTACTGCAGAATACAGGGTGAAGGGTACACAGGACTGCTCTTTACATTTTTTTCTCCCAAATTTCCTGTAAATCTATAATTATTTCAAAATAAAAAGTTTTTAAAAAGACAACATACTTGCAAATCCACATAAAGTTCCAATAATTTTAGAAATTAGCTCCTCCTTTTTGTAACTCCGTGCTTTGTCTCACAGTATTCTTCAGCTGGAAATGCTCTTTTTTCCATTGCCTGAATCCTGCTTTTTAAGGACATCTTTCAGGATGCTTTACCTAATTAATGTTTTTCTTGTTCTTTTGTTGAGCCACTGATACATCTTAAATCTAATCAAACTCTCCAAATATTTCCCTCCCTTTTCTCTCATAGGTGGATGGTGGTTGCTATGGGGCACAACCTAGGAATGAAATGCTCATTTCCATCTGCTTGGGCACTTCCTTCAGGAATTGCCTCTGTGGAAAAGAACTGTTTCATCCTTGGTCATGGTTCCTTCCTGGAGCGGCTGATATATAATGACTAATTAATGTCGGGGTGTTAAAGTTTAGCCTTGTGCTTCATTTCAGGACATCTGTGAAGGTCATACCATCTTCAGAACTTTTAATGTTTGCAGGATCAGTGATAACTCATCCTCTTTCATTCCTGATATTGTTAATTTGTGTTCTCTCCCTCCCTCCCTGCCTCCCTTCCTTCCTTCCTTTCTCCTTCCCTACCCTCCTTCCTTTGTCGTTCTCTCCCTTCCTTCCCTCTCTTCCCTTTCCTTCCTTCCTTTCCTCCCTCCCTTCCCTCTTTCCCTTTTTCCCTTCCTTCTCTCCCTCCCTTCCCCCCTTCTTTCCTGCTTTCCCTTTGTTTCTTTCCCTTCCTTCCTTCCCTCCCTCTTTCTTTCTCACTTTCCCTTTCTTCCCTCTCCTCTCCTCCCCTCCCTTCCCCTCCCTCCTTTCCTGATCTCATTCTGTTGCTCTGGCTGGAATGCAATGGTGCAATCATAGCTCACTGTAACCTTGAAGTCCTAAGCAATCCTCTCACCTCACCCTCACATCTGTAGCTGGGACTATGGGCATGTGCCACCATGCTTGGCTAATTTGTAATTTTTTTTTTTTTTTTTTTTTTTTAGAGATGAGGTCCTGCTATCTTGCCTAGGCTAATCTTGAACTCCTAACTCGGAGCAATCCTCCTGCCTTGGCCTCCCAAAGCACTAGGTTTGTAGGAGTGAGACACTGTGCTTGGCTTCCCTTCAGTTTTTGAGTCTTAGATGGCTCAAAAGGCTTGACACACATGTGTTTCAGGTGTCAGCCAGATATGTGGACAGCTAGTACATATAAACAGTTTGGTTTTCTTTCTCTCTGACTTCCTCCCTTTCTGGGAGATTTCTTTTCTTGGATTTCCCCTGCTTTCCAGATGTTCTATGTATCCCAACTCTGTCTTCAGGTTTTTCAAACCAGTAAGATTGAGAGTAACAACTGGGGCCGGTCCTCAAGCAGAAAACCCATGACGAGGGAAACTCCCTGGGCCCCATTTCTCTCTTCTCAGCTTCAACTTCCCTCTGGCATCTACCTTCTTTGGGTGTTCTCCAGTACCTTCAGTAGTTATTTTTTGTACTTGGTCCAGAACTTTTAGTTTTCACCTACGGGAAGATTGGTCCAATAGGAAGTAGTCAGCTGTAACCAGAAACAGAACTCCTTATTTTTCTTCTAATATCTCTACGTATTTTTCTTCTTTCATTCCTGATATTGGTAATTTGTGTTCTCTCTTTCTTTTGACTGGTCAGTTTAGCTAGAGTTTTACCAATTTTACTGCTCTTTTAAAAGAACCAGCCCTTTTAGCTGGGTGCAGGGGTGAGTGCCTGTAATCCCCAGCTACTCCAAAGGCTGAAGTAAGAGGATTGCTTGAGCCCAAAGTTTGTGAACAGCCTAGGCAACACAGCAAGACTTTGTCTTAAAAATAAATAAATAAGCTGAAAAAAGAACTAGCTCTTTTAATTGATTTCCAAAAGTATCTTATTTCATTTTCTATTATTTTTGTTTTCCCCTTAATTTCTTAAAGTGGAAGCTAAAATAATTTCTTATACTTTTCTTTTCTTATATTTCCTTATATTAAGCCTGTAAAGCTAAATTTTCCTCTCTAAAGCACTACTTTAAGTTCATTCAATGTCTTTTGATATATATTTTTATTTTTATTCAGTTCAAAATATGTTTGCTTCCCTTACCATTACTTCTTTGACCCAAAGTGTATTACTTAATTTCAAAAGAAGTATACTATTTAATTTCAAAATACTTGGGGTTTTCCAGATATCTGTTACTGATTTATAATTATGGTAAGACAACATACTGTGTACAATTTCAATCTGTTTAAGTTTTTCAATGTTTATTTTAGGAACTAGCATAAAAAATTCTACACACAAAGGTGTATTTTTGCTATTTATGGAGTGTTCTATTAATATTAAATAGTCAAGTTGTTTAATAGTGTTGCTCTAGTTATTTATGCACTTACTGATTATCTTTCATCTAATTTTCCTATTAATTGCTGAGAGGTGAATGTTAAAATCTCCACTATAATTTTCAGTTTTTCTAATTGCTGTTTCAGGCTTTGCTTCACATTTATTGAAGCTCTGCTATTAGTTCCATATGAATTTAAGACTGTTATATCTTCTTGATGATCTAACCCCATTATTATAATAAAATGTCCTTTATTTTTTGCAACCAGCATATTTGAACAACTACAATTTTGTATAATGAAACAATAGAAGGTGCACATGATTTCCTATAACAAACATATAGAGCATGTGCTTGGAGTATATGTAAAGACAAATACAAATGCAGAAAACAAAAAATTATGTAGAGCAAGCATTAACTTTACATTAAACCAGACATTTTGTAGGAGATAAATAACTTTTTCAGGGTTAAAAATCAGGTGTCATAGATGAATTTTTTGTAAACAAACTAGGTAGGACTGAATTTCATGCTGGTAGTAAGATAAGCAAGAAAGGACATTCATACCAACCTAGCTAATGTTAATTTTCTTAGTGTCTTTGAGGTAAATACTGTCTAGCTTTTACTTATTTTTATGACAGGATATTATGGCACACTCAATGCTTTGTTTTCTCAAAGCCCTTATGCCAAATTTTCTTCATTCTCTCAATAGATGGATGCTTCCTTAACATGATAAAAGATATCTACCTCAGTCCTTAAAAGCAGCATTATGCTTAATGGGAAAATTCTAGAGATACCTTATTAAAGACAGGAATAAGACATAAAGTCTACTGTCATTATTATTATTATTATATATTTTACTGGAAATACTAGCCAAAGCAATTAGATATGAGAAAGTAGAGGTACAAAACTTGGAAAGAGGTAGGTAAAACTATTTCAATGATAAGATTGTAATCCTAGAAACTCTACAAGAATAAATTCCAAATAATAAAGCAATTTAGTAAGGCAGTAGAGTACAATATTAATATGCAGGGAATGATACTTTCATGTATACATACAACTATGATGTGTGGTAACCCCATTCAGATTTGATAGTTCTAGGATCCTGATGTTTTTGAGTGAATTTCTCAAAGTGGCCATTTAACCACTTAACAGTACTCCTCATACAGCATTACAGTCAGCCCCTCCTCTTTCTATCTCCTACCCCTTTCCTGGCTCCTTAGAAGTTAAGAAGTATCAAAACAGAACCTTTCTTTAAACATATAGAAAAAGAGGGGTAGGCAGTATATTAGATGGGATACTTTGGCTATCAGAAACAGAATCCCTGAATTAAGCTGAGTTAATGACTAATATTTATTAAGCATTTACAATATTACCAGCACCATTTTAACCCATTTAATCTTTATAGCATCTCTATTAAAAAACAATAAGGATCTCAGCACTCTGGGAGGCCGAGGTGGGTGGACCACTGAGGTCAGGAGTTCGAGACCAGCCTGGCCAACATGGTGAAACCCTTTCTCTACTAAAAATACAAAAATTAACTGGGTGCAGTGGTGCGTGCTTGTAGTTCCAGCTACTTGAGAGGCTGAAGCAGGAGAATCGCTTGAACCTGGGAGGCGGAAGTTGCAGTGAGCCAAGATCATGCCACTGCACTCCAGCCTAGGTGACAGATTGAGTCAGTCTCAGAAAAAACAAAAACCAAAAACAATAAAGAAACCTATTAGATATCCCTACAAGGGGTTCAAATACAGGGTGAGTTCCAGGTTTAGAATGATGTCACCTAGGACATCTTTTTATCACTATGTTTAGTTGTGGTCAGTATCAGTCCATCAGTTTTATTCTCTGTGATGGGCAACATGGCCGTTAATGACAGTGTGGGATAGATGTTTTCATGTCAAGAGGACACTATGTCAGGAACTTTCTCCTGAGCATGAAACAGAGGTCCTTTCCTTCAGTCAGATTGAGCCAATTTGTGTCATATACTTGTTCCTTGATCAGCACTATTTCCAAAAAAATTCTGTATGGTGACTGGTTTAATCAGTATCACTTTCTGATTCTGGGAATAGGGCAGCTATCTGAATAAAATAAGGATTTTGTTACGAATAAGTTAGAAGAAAATGAATATTGGGTAGGTAACATCCACTATTGAGGTTTTTTTTTTTTTTTAATGACTGGGTTTCACCATGTTGGTCAGGCTGGTCTTGAACTCCTGACCTCAGGTGATCTGTCCGCCTTGGCCTCCAAAGTGCTTGGATTACAGGCGTGAGCCACCACGCCTGGCCTAGAGTTTTGTTTTTAATGTCTAATTTAGACAAAAACTTTAGCAGATTTACATCCAGTGATAGAAATGTAAGTTCTGAGTTTTCAAGTAAATGGTCAGAAAAGCCTATTTAATGTTTTATTACTTACAAAGTAAACATATTTCTCTTTCTGGTACAGAACAGGAGCTAATTGATCTGGGATTCATTTTCATGAATGTTATATGAAATACACATATACCAAACCTCATAAGCTTTTTATTAGTTGATTTATTCTTTGAAATATTAAGTTTGGTGTAAGGTATTATAACCTCAATCTCTTTTTAAAAAAATGTAAAAAGTCAATAGTCAATGTTGCATCAATGAAGACTACTCAGTGGATGCCTATTTTGTTTCTTCTTTTTCTCTAAGAACCATTTAAATAGTCCTTATGGTTCAAGCGCTTCACAATCTGATTAGTGTCTATTAATTCTTCCTAAAAGAAACATTCTGGGAACTCAGAATTTAATGGCAGGTTGCTTTGATAAATGTGCTCATTTAGCTAGCGGATTCCAAAGTGGCAGAATGTATGTCTGGCAATCTAATTGTTCAGTAGGAAGAAAAGAACTTGTTAGAAGTTTAAAAAAAATTTTTTTAAAATTATTTTTACCTCATTAAAATGTTTGATGTCTTGTGAAAGTTTTATAGCATGCATATTAATGCCATACATGATACATGTAAATAATTTTATTTTTTCTGTTAGAGATGTGTGATCAAGAGTTTAAAGAATGCCTCAGACTAAAGTTAATTCGTCTTGGAGTCATGGCTTTGCGGAGGAAAGGTACTTGGACTTAAAGCTTGACATTAAGATCATAATGATGACTATAATATAAATATAGTAACAGCTAACATTTACTGAGTGCCTACAAAGTGCCAGACACTCTTCTACGTGCTTTACATCCTCATAACAAATTTATGAGGTAAATGCTATCCACCTGACTTCTGAAATTTTCTTATCTCAGTACTCCCTGGTTAACTGGGCACTTAATTGTAGAATACAATAAAATTTAGTGCTGGCAAATTTGTCAGCTGAAGGGGGCGGCATGGATTTCAGTGCTAAAGTGGGGGTCAGATGGCCCCGGGCTTCTGGTCCTTGAAGGCCAGCGGAAGCGCCGCATCCCGGCAAGGAGCAACGTGAGCCGGTGGCTCAAATTTCCCGGGCTAGTGCTACCGGATTGAATGCATATACAATAACCGGACGCAGAAAAAAAAAGAGGCGAACCCCTTCCCGAAGCGAGTCCGAGCGTCTGAGAAGCAGAAGCCACAAGTTCCGGCGACCTAAGGTCTGGATCACCCGGCCCGAGGACCCACGTTGGCATTTAGAACCTGAAGTGAGGGGAATCATTCGGTAGCCAGGCTTCAACGCTCTAGCGGGCGAGCTGCAGACGCCGGAAGTTTCGACTGCTCCTCGCTAGCGCGCCGACCCGCGGGCATTTACCAACCTCTCCCTGCACCCGGAAGAACTCCTCAAGGTTGTCACAGCGTGGTGTTTCTGTCACTCACAGGTTAGTCTCCCGCGGGAGAAAGAGTCTCCGTTTTCACCCCCGCAGGGAGCGTTTGTTCCCGCAATCCGGGCGGCAGCGTTTGTGCGCGGGGTGAGTTGCTGCTTGGAGACTTCCTCAGGGGTCACCTCGCGGAGGTTCGCGCCGGCGCCGGGTCGCTACCTCCCTGTGCTGCTTCTTCGGGTCCTGGGAACCCGCGGTAGCTCCGCGAATTGGATGCCACCAGTGCCCCCGCGCGCTCGGAGTTAGGAGGCTGTGTCGAGCTAACCAGGGCTATGTCCTGCAGTTTTTGCTGATCATCCCCGACAGCACACTGTAAAGAGTTGGCGGTCCTTTCGAAGAGTTGGGACCGGGCACTTTTGTTGATAGTCCTAAATTTCACCACCTTGAGGAGTACGCTGCCCAAATTGTTGTAGGAAAGAATTTTTTGGTTTAGTGGTCATAATACCTTTTGTTCCCGCCACACTTGAAGAACAGAACCCTCCCCTCCCCAACAGGGGCTGACTACAGAAGTGATTTCTGTGTAGGGCACATTGGATGTATTTATGTATATATGAGGGCCTGTGTGTATGTTTGGGGGTGGGTGCTGTGTAATTTTAAAAAATCTATGGAGATTATGATAATTCGATAACTTGCTTCTCCAGTCTTCCCCTAATTCCTCCGCATTCTCCCCGGAGAGCTATTGCTCTACTTCTAAGGTGGGTCACTTTTGTATAGAAGTAGCAACCCTCTGCTTACACTTGCACGTTTAAACGTAGATCTGATTGTGTATTTCTGCCCTCAGAATCTTCCTGTCCTTCCCGTTGCCTTCAGGATAATACATATTTCTTAGCCTACCTTCAAGGGCCTTCAGGTCTTGATTCTGCTGAATTTTTCAGTCTTTGGTCCTTTCATGGAAAACACACCTGCAGGTACATGTATATTATGCTCCCACCATGCCAGTCTACAGTAGTTTAATCACTTTAGATATGGCAAAGTTTTATATGGTTTACCCAGGTTTTTATTTTTGTTCTAACATTCAGACAGAAATCAATTGAATTCCTAATATTGCTAGGCACTGTTTTAAAAACGGGATAAAATGGAAAAAACAAAACAGTCTTCAGTCCTTTAAAAAAAAAAACAGCTTTACTGACACATAATTCACCAACCATAGAATTCACCATTTAAAATGTACAGCGATTAGTGTATTCACAAACTTGTACAACCATCGCCACAAAACATGCTTTAATATTCTTCATTAGTTGGTTTAATTTTCTATTTCAGACAGACTCCAAGAAGTTATTCTCACATTATTTTGTTAATGTTTAATATGCCGTATTCAATTTGTGAGAGCCTGTCGGAACAATTTTAGAACATTTTCATCACTCCCAAAAGAAACCCTGTACTTATTCAGAAGGCTCTCCTGACTTCCCCGTTCCCACTCCCCATTCCAAGCCTTAAGCAACTATAAATTGACTGACTGTATATTTGACTATTCTGGATTATTCATGTAAGTGAAATTATACAGCATGTGGTCTTTTTCAACTGGCTTCTTTTAATTAACATTCATGTTCATCAGTATTGTGTTGAATAGCATGTGTCAGTACTTCATTTTTTAAAATTGCTGGATGGTCTTTTATGGGTATTACCACTATTTATTTTCCTTTAGTGGACATTTGGATTGTTTCCACCTTTTGGCTCTTATGTATAATGCTGCTGTGAACATTCACCTATAAGTTTTTGTTTGGACATCATGTTTTCATTTCTCTTGTATATGTGCATAGGAGTGAAATGGCTGGGTCATATGGTAGCTCTGCTTAACATTTGAAGATATGATCAGACTGTTTTCCAAAGCATCAGTTTGCATCTTTTTAACATTCCTACCCCCAGTGTATTAGGGTTTTGATTTCTTACTCCTTGCCAACACTTGTCATTATCTGTCTTTCTGATTCTAGCCATTCTAGTGGGTGTGAAGTGTGTGTCATTGTGTTTTCATTCTTTTTAGTTGACATGTAATAATTGTACATATTTAGGGACTACAGAATGATATTTTGATGCATGTATACAATGTGTAATGATCAAATCAGGTAATTAGCATGTCCATCACCTCAAACATTCATCTTTTCTTTGTGTTGTGACTGTTAAAACTCTCCTAACTTTTTGAAAATATTGTGGTTTCGAGTTGCATTTCCCTGATGGCTAATGATGCTGGGCATCTTTTCGAGTGCTTATTGCCCATTTGTATGTCTTCTTTGGAGAAATGTCTACTCAGATCTTTTGTCCATTTTTAAATTAGGTTGTCTTTTTTGTAATTGAGTTGCAACGCTTCTTTATATATTCTAGATACAAGTCATTTATCAGATATGTGACAGTCTTTTAGATTATGCTACTGTTCTTTTAAATGGAAAGCACATGAGATTAATTTTTAGTAGTCCTGGAGACCTCCATATGGGTGTGTGGCTGTAGTTCAGAGAGTAATGGTTTTCCAACAGCTACATGGAAGGCCAGGCCCAGGAAAAATGCTGTGAAGAATCTGTGAGGAGCATTTTAAGACTTGAAAAATGAAGCAAGGGGAAACTTTATAATTTGTCCATTCTCTATTGAGTTTTGTCTTTCTTTGTTGATTTTTAGGAGTTCTTTGTGTAGGGATATTAAGCCATTGACTGTTAGATATGTGGCAGATATTTTCCATCTATTTAGTTAACTTTTTGTATTTTTTACTATACTGTTTTACATTTTTGTGTAGTCAGGACTTTTTCTCTAAAAGGCTTCAGGCTAGTTGTTTAGGATATTGTTCATAAATTATAGGAGTTATAGAAATTGACATAGTAGTTCCCAGTTAGTGTGACATCTGAGTCCCTGGTATTATATTAAGTCTAATGGTGTTCATTGTTTCAGACATTGGTACCTTCCTATCTTTCTGCCTTGAAAAACATGCCACGATCTACTTCAACTTTGTTCATTTAACTATTTTAAACAGACTACGAGAAGTTATTATTTTATTCTCTTGTTTTTATTTCATATACTACATTAGATTCGTGAGAGCCATAATTGACAGTTGGCCACCAAATAGAAGTTACTTTTTTCATACTAGCAGGCATTTATTTGAAGATTTAATGTGTGCAGAGGTTGAGTATAACTATTGTGTTCTGTATTGTTTGGGGCATGTTGGAAAAAGTAGTTTTATAAAATCCTGTTGACATTGTTTTGTATTTATTTTTCTTATTTCATTGGTTAAAAGGCAGTAGTAGTAGTAAAATATATTTTTATATGTTATGACTATATATATGTAAAACTTTTTTTTGAGACACAGTTTTGCTCTTGGCACCCAGGTTGGAGTGCAATGGCACCATCTCGCTCACTGCAACCTCTGCCACCTGGGGTCAAGTGATTCTCCCGCCTCAGCCTCTAGAGTAGCTGGGATTACAGGTGGCCGCCACCAGCCCAGCTAAATTTTGTATTTTTAGTAGAGATGGGATTTCACCATGTTGGCCAGGCTGGTCTGGAACTCCTGACCTCAGGTGATCCACCAGCCTTGGCCTCCCAAAGTGCCGAGATTATAAGCGTGAGCCACTGCACCCGGCTAGTAGTAAAAATATTTTTAGAAACTGCGCATTTTGAGAATCTAAGGAAAGTGATATACCATAGCTTCCAGAAAAAATTTCATCTCTCTGTTTACATATAATGGCCAAGATTTCATTCTTTCCCTGTGGCCTGATTCCAGTTAGAACTCTGTTTCTTGTTTCAGTGTTTTGTCTTTTCTTTTTAAAAATTGTGTTAGAATCTACATAACATAAAATTGACCATATGTATAACTATTTGTAAAGGTACAATTCAGTGCCATTAAGTAGTTTCACGTTGTGTAACCATCACCACCATCTATCTCCAGAACACTTTCATCTCCATACACTGCACCTATTAAATGATAAATCTCCATTCCTCCCTCTCTCCAGCCCCTTGTAACCACCAATATATTTTCTGTCTCTATGAATATGACTATTCTAGGGTCCTCATAAAATTGGAATCATAAAATATTTGTCTTTTTGTGTCTGGTTTATTTCATTTAGCATAATATCTTCAAGGTTAATTCATGTTGTAGCATGTGTTAGAATTTTCTTTTTTTGGCCGGGCGCGGTGGCTCACGCCTGTAATCCTAGCACTTTGGGAGGCCGAGGTGGGTGGATCACTCCTGAGGTCAGGGGTTCAAGACCAGCCTGGCCATCATGGTGAAACCCTATCTTTAAAAACTAAAAAATAAAAAAAAAAAAAAGAACTTTCTTCTTTTTAAAGGCTAATATTCCATTGTATGTATAAAACACATTTTGTTAATCCATTCATTAGTAGATATTTGGGTTGTTGCCACCTTTTGGCTATTGTGAGTAGTGCTGCTGTGAACATTGGTATACAAATGTCTGAGTTCCTGCTTTCAATTCTTTTTTTTTTTGAGATGGCGTCTTGCTCTGTCTCTTAGGCTGGAGTGCAGTAGTGTTATCTTGGCTCACTGCAACCTCCACCTCCTGGTTCAAGTGATTTTCCTTCCTTAGCCTCTCAAGTAGCTGGGACTATAGGTATACACCACCACGCCTGGCTAATTTTTATATTTTTAGTAGAGGCAGGGTTTTGCCTTGTTAGCCAGGCTGGTGTTGAACTCTTGACCTCAAGGGATCCACATGCCTCAGCCTCCCAGAGTGCTGGGGTAACAGGTGTGAGCCATTGCACCTGGCTGTGCTTTTACTTCTTTTAGGTATATGTACCCTGAAGTGGAATTTCTGGATTGCACGGTGATTCTTTTAAGTTTTTGAGGAATTGCACATATGCTTTAGTGTTTTTGTTATTTTACATAAAATATGAGATTTAAAAGAATTGTGTAATTTAGGCATGCATTATTACATTTACCTTTCCAAAGGGCCATTTCTTACTTAAAGGGGTATAGGTGTTTTTGTATTAGGACTTGGAGATCTTTGAGTTTTAAAACCACTGTAATTCAGACTAAATAAAAGGTTTACCTTGGATACCAAATCCTAAACATCTCTATGAATCTCTATGATCCAAGATTCTTTTTTTTGTTTTTTTGAGACAGGGCCTCACTTTGTCTCCCAGGCTGGAGTGCAGTGCCATGAACGTGGCTCACTGCAGCCTTGACTTCCTGGGCTCAAGCAATCCTCTTGCTTCAGCCCCTCAGGTAGTTGGGACTACAGGCACATGTCACCACACCTGGCTAATTTGTGTATTTTTTTGTACAGATGCGGTTTTGCCATGTTGCCCAGTCTGGGCTCAAACTCCTGAGCTCAAGCCATCTTCCTGTCTCCGCCTCCCAAAGTGCTGGGATTACAGGTGTGAGCAACCTCCCCTAGCCTTTTTTTTTCTTAATGCTTTCTGTATTTTTAGTCTTTTTGGGCAAATTACCCATCATGACAGACTCTAAAATGGAGGTGAGTTTGCAAACTTGTATAGTTCCAAAAGTCTGTGAATTATTCTGGTATCATACTACTGCTCCATTTGGATACTTTGGCAATTACTGTGGTGTGCTGTGCCTATTGCTTCTTCTGACAGGCAAGTTTACCTCCTTCAATGCAAAGATAACCATGTCATTAGTTGAAGATTAGGAAATGACTAGTGTTATTCTCTTTTATGACTGTATCATTCTTTTTTCAAATATTCTCCTGTTGTTGGAAGTGCAAAGTATTGTGGGTACTAGAATCTCTCTGAATAGCTGTGACCTCCCAGGGATCACTGGGAAAATGTAGAAAAACAGACAACAGTATGGCTCCACCAAAACTTAGAAGACTAAGGTTGCATGTGGCTGCCAGATTCTGGGAACAGGATGGCTGAAGGGCAGCCCTATGGGATAAAGGGTAGAGGATTTATATGGGTTATACTGTCTCTACCAACCTGTCCTTCCCATTGCAACATCTTTCATAAGGTCTCAGTTTAATATTCTGTTATTACTGTTACAACCCATATCATTTTATCAACACAAAGTGTATTATCAGAGAGATGGGAGGTTGTGTGTTAATGTGACTTTTGCTCTTAGTTTGGGTCTCTTTGTCATTTGGACTCTGATCTGGTGATCTGTTATGTTGTGGGCTTTTGGTGTCTTATGACATTTGTCATTTGCAAATGCACTGGAAAGGTGCCCAGATGGATTTAGATGTTCCAGATCTCTTGGAACTTTGATACCACTTAGATTCATAAGTGATCTGGCAAATACCAAGATCACATAGATGCTAAGCACTTAGCTTTCCCTGTTTATGCATCAGCTTTTTGAGGGAGATGAAACACAATCACATAAAGAATGTGCTAGCCAGGTGTGGTGGCTCACGCCTGTAATCTCACCACTTTGGGAGGCCAAGGCGGTTGTTGGATCACTTGAGGTCAGGAGTTCCAGACCAGCCTGGCCAGCATGGTGAAACTCTGTCTCTACTAAAAATACAAAAATTAGCTGGGTGTGGTGACATGGGCTTGTAGTCCTAGCTACTGGAGAGGCTGACGCAGGAGAATTGCTTGAACTTGGGAGGCGGAGGTTGCAGTGAGCCGAGATTGTGCTACTGCATTCCAGCCTGGGCAACAGAGTGAGACTCTGTCTCAACGGGGTTAAAAAAAAAACATTTCCTAGCCAGGTGTGATGGCTCATGCCTGTAATCCCAGCATTTTGGGAGGCCAAGGTGGGCAGATCACTTGAGTTTAGGAGTTTGAGACCAGCTTGTGCAAAATGGTGAAACCCCATCTCTCTACTAAAAATACAAAAAAACTAGCTGGGCGTGGTGGTGCATGCTTGTGTTCCCAGCTACTCAGGAGGCTGAGGTGTGAGGATCACCTGAGTCCAGGAGGTCGAGGCTGCAGTGAGCTTTGGTCACAGCTGCAGTGAGGTGCGATGGTGCCACTGCACTCCAGCCTGAGTGACAGAGTGAGACCCTGTCTCAAAAAAAAAAAAAAAGTTACCAAAATCAAAATATTCCTAACTTTTGGTTGTGGATTGTTCCTCTCGTTGGAATGTCCTATGTATGGCTGGGGACAAAGATTGACTCTGGTGTGCAATAGTAGCCTTTAGAAACACTTCTTTCTATAAACACATGGCACTATTTATCCTCTTATCCTGTTTTTTTAAATTACCATACAGTAAAATAAACTTTATGTTATAAATTTTAACCCATGTACCGATTTGTATAACCACCACCATAATTAGGATGCAGAATAGTTGCCTCATCTCAAAAACTCCCTAGTGCAGTCTCTTCATGGTTATATCTTCTTATCCAAGTAACCAAAACCAAAAAGTAAATACCATTTTGTGTTTTTATTGTGGGAAGCAGTTATGTTGCATCCTTGCTTTTCCTCTTTATTAGGGGTTTTATCTAAGTATGATGGGCTAGAAAGGATAAAGTCAATGTAGTCTTTTCTTTTGTTTTTCCCCCCAGAAATTCACAAACTTTCTCATGCATTTAGTGTTTAAGAATATAATCATTTGGCTAGCAGGGTCTTCCAACAGGTGGCAGTGTTGTGCTATATAATAGGACTTACTAATAAAGTTTGTGGCTTCTTGTCAACTGGATGATAATTGCTCTACATTTATATGTCAGAAAATCAAGATGGTTAATTAAGAACTGACATTTAACTATTGAAATTATCTTTTAAAGTCAATTTCAAAATTCATCTTATTCTTGTAATGTTACTAGTAAAGCAGCCTGTGGATAAAAGTATTCCTTAATACATTTGTATTTGTTTTCAGTGTTTGCAGAATTATGAATTAACTCTTTCCTTAAGGTTAACCTTAGCGGCAGGAATAACTCCAGTGTTGTGGATGAATCTGTAAGTCATAGAATCTTATCAGTGCGACTTCAGATGTTTTATGTTTCAGCCTTCTCAATCACATGTAGGAATCCCATTTATAACATCTCTGGTAGTTGGTGGCATTGATCAGCAAATAGAACAGACTGAAAGAAAGATACAGGTTCTAATTGCCAGCATCCTGAATGTGAAGCCTTAATGGAGATGTTCAGTGAGAAATGATGAAGTGGAAGCTTGTGAGACATTTGCACTTTAGTGACTCATAGGTTTTCAAAGCTAACCCATCCAAAAAATGGATTCTCTTTTTTTTTATACTTCCAGCAACTTAATGTCTGGCAGTATATACTTCCCTAGGGACTGAAGCTGCCATTCATCCAGATGCTCCTGAGCAATATCAGGGTCACTTTAAGAACTCTCAATGTTCTCTTAATTCTACCTCCTAAATATTTTCAAAAATGGCCACTTCATCTCTACCTCTCTCATTGCCCAGAACAATGATTTTTCACCTAGATATACTGCTCCCTAATTGATCTGCCAGGATATATTATTATGTCTATTTTACACATAATAGCCATTTTTAAAAAATGTAAAATCTGATGATGTCACTCCCCATGTTTGTTTTTATTCCTAAACAGGTTTGTCAGAAAGTTTATAAGTTTCTGAATAAAAAAAGGGACTATGTTGATTTGATCCTTTCTAGTCCATCATACTTAGCTAAAACCCTTAATAAAGAGGAAAGGTAGGGATACAATGTTACTACTTCCCACAATAAAAATACAAAATTATATTTAGCATTAAACTCTTCTTTTACTTTTTTTTTTTTGGGACAGAGTTTCACGCTGTAACCCAGACTGGAGTGATGTTGGCTCACTGCAGCCTCGCCTCCCAGGTTCAAGCAGTTCTTCTGTCTCATCCTCCCTGCCCGCCACCATGCCTGGCTATCTGCCCACCTTAGCCTCCCAAAGTGCTGGAATTATAGGTGTGAGCCACCACACCTGGCCTTTTACTTATTATTGTACTTAGAATAAACCCCAGATATTTAACTTGACCCCCGTAACGTTCCTCCCTTCTCCCTGTTCTGTGATCTGGCCTCTCTTCTTATTATTACAGTCTCATCTCATGTTGGTTTCCCCTTGTTGACTGTGCTCCAGCTTCTCTAGTGTCCTCTTTGTACCTTTATTGGAAGAGGTGGGGAGAACCGATGCAACTATGTAAGCAAACATACATTTACTAATGTAATGTATGCAAACATACATTTCAGGTAGTGTAATGTAAGCAAACATACATTTCAGGTAATGAAAAAAATGCTTAATAGTATATTAAAATTTGTGGCTCAAAGGGACATTTTGATAATAGGAAGCCATCCATCCCTTTGTCACTTTTCAACTCCTCATATTGAATCTAGGGATAAATGCACATCTGAGTACAGATTCTGTGTGTGGAGAAAATTATATTCTAGTAGAACAGGAAATTTAGGACCTGACAGTGATTACCTGTAGTACTGTTAACTATGGATAATATTTTATATTTGGTAGCTTTCACTTAGTTTGACTTTATTTTTGTAATTTCATTCTTCTAGCATTTCATTATTTATTAACTTTGGTTTTCTTGTATGACAGCCTTGCCTCACCAACCAGTTGGACCATATAGCCATCTGGGGATTAGATGCTGTTAGTGGCATCCTAATAAGTGATAGCTGTGTACTCTGTGCTTGAGTTTCTTGTTTCCTAAGGCAATTCGTTCCTGTTGGAGATAGTTTTATCTATGAAGAAGCTCTTCTTTGCCGGGCATGGTGGTTCACGCCTGTGATCCCAGCATTTTGGGAGGCCGAGGTGTGTGGATCACTTGAGGTCAGGAGTTTGAGACCAGCCTGGTCAACATGGTGAAACCCCATCCCTACTAAAAATACAAAAATTAGCTTGGTGTCGTGGTGCATGCCTGTAATCCTAACTATTCATGAGGCTGAGGCAGGAGAATTGCTTGAACCTGGGAGGCAGAGGTTGCAGTGTGTCGAGATCATGCCACTGCACTCCAGCCTGGGGGACAGAGTGAGTCTCAAAAAAAAGAGTTATTCTCTGTTCTCTATTTTGTACCAAGTCTCTGGCCTGTAGTTTCCTTACAGTAGTTCTAGTTTTTTTGGGTTGTAGAGAACAAGCCTAACTTCTCTTCCCCCATTAGCCCTTTTACTATTGAAGTAGCTGTTGTAGATCTAGAATATTCTCTTTGATATTAACATCTAACAATTATTCAACCATTTCAAATTGTGCTCATTTTTCTGAGCACTTTTCACTGTTTATCCTCTAGTTCAGTGTTTGAAAGTTGATTTGGGTACCACCTGCGTCAGAACAACTTAAGGTACTTGTTATGTGGATTCCTGGTAGATTGAATCTGTACTTCTAATCTTGCTTCCTGTTGAAACTCCATTAAAACTGCAGTAAAAACCCAATGGATGTGGAAAACCAACAACATCAACACAGTGTGGAGTACTGAAAAGCCTAAGAATGAGTTGAAATTAGCTGACACCCAAGACTTAGGAATCCTGCATTGGGAAAGGGAAAAACTATGAACCAATCAGATTTATCCTCTAAATCCTCATAAAGCTCAAGAAGTAGCACAGCCAGGTATCTCTGAAAATTGGGGTGCAAAAGACGTAAAATAAGGAAGATTGGATAAATATTGCTAAGAAACAACTCTCTCAGTACATGCTATTCACCTTGGGACAGATTCTGGAGGTTCAGAGCAGATGATCTCTGGATAAAGTTGTGTTTCCATATGAGAAGTCACTCCCAGAATTTCTCAGGAAATTTGTATGTTACTTTAAATCCCAAACCCTGAGGAAAGTCACTGGTAATTCCAAGTTGGGAAAACAGAATAATGTTCATGAGAATTAACGATCAGTAGTCAATAGTATTAGATATGATTGGCTCTTAGAGCTCCACTGATGTCAAGTGGTAAGCAAGAGCAGGTCATGCTGACACCAACTAGAACCTTAAGGTGCACATCTCTAGGAGCTGAGACAAGGGCATCTAGGAGATAAGCTCGTGATCTAAACAGCCAGTCTTACAGCTGTTGCCATCTTATAAATGTGTTTTTTACTTCCTCTGCTGCTAGCAGTGAGTTATTCTTACAAATAAATAATAATACATTTGTATGCATAGTTCACTTCATTTAAATCCTATTAGTGGTATTTCAAGAAATGAAAAATTTGAAAGCAAAATAAGTCCTAAAGTTGGCAGTACAACATATTATTTTGTACAGTAGTATATTAATCCATTTTCACACTGCTGATAAAGACATACCGGAGACGGACAATTTACAGAAGAAAGAGGTTTAATTGGACTTACAGTTTCACGTGGTTGGGGAAGTTTCACAATCATGGCAGAAGGCAAGGAGGAGCAAGTCATGTCTTACATGGATGGCAGCAGGTAAAGAGATTCTGAGAAAGATGCAAAAGCGGAAACCCCTAATAAAGCCATCAGATCTTGTGAAACTTATTCACTACCATGAGAACAGTATGGGGGAAACTGCCCCATGATTCAGTTATCTCCCACTGGTCCCTCCCACAACACATGGGAATTATGGGAGTACAAGATGAGATTTGGGTGGGACACAGAGCTAAACCATATCATTTTGCCCCTAGCCCGTGCCAAATCTCATGTTCTCACATTTCTTTTTTTTTTTTGAAACAGAGTCTCGCTCTGTCACCAGGCGCCAGGCTGGAGTGCAGTGGCACAATCTTGGCTCACTGCAACATCCACTTCCCGAGTTCAAGCAATTCTCCTGCCTCAGCCTCCTGAGTAGCTGGGACTACAGACGCGCACCACCACACCCAGCTAATTTTTATATTTTGGTAGAGATGGGGTTTCACCATGTTGGCCAGAATGGTCTCGATCTCTTGACCTCGTGATCCACCCGCCTCAGCCTCCCAAAGTGCTGGGATTACAGGTGTGAGCCACCACGCCCGGCCCTGTTCTGACATTTCAAAACCAATTGTGCCTTCCCAACAGTCCCCCAAAGACTTATTTCAGCATTAACGCAGAAGTCCACAGTCCAGTGTTTCATCTGAGACAAGGCAAGTCCCTTCCGCCTGTGAGCCTGTAAAATCAAAAGCAACATAATTACTTCCTAGATACAATGGGGTTACAGGTATTGGGTAAATACAGCTGTTTCAAATGGGAGAAATTGGCCAAAACAAAGGAACGTCAGGGCCCAAGCAAGTCCAAAATCCAGCAGGGAAGGCAAATTTTCGAGCTCCCAAATGATTTTCTTTCACTCCAGTTCTCATATCTGGGTCACACTGATTCCAAAGGTTGGTTTCCATGGTCTTGGGCAGCTCCACCTCTGTGGCTTTGCAGGATACAGCCTCCCTCCAAGCTGCTTTCATGGGCTGGTGTTGAGTGCCTGCGGCTTTTCCAGGCACATGGTGCAAGCTGTCAGTGGATCTACCATTCTGGGATCTGGAAGATGGTGGCCCTCCTCACAGCTTCACTAGGCAGTGCCCCAGTAGGGACTCTGTGTGGGGGGTCCAACCCCACATTTCCCTTCTGCACTGCCCTAGCAGAGGTTCTCCACGAAGGCCCCACCCCTGCAGCAAACTTTTGTCTAGGTGTCCAGGTGTTTTGTTACATCTTCTGAAATCTAGGTGAAGGTTCCAAAACCTCAGTTCTTGACTTCTGTTCACCTGCAGGCTCAACACCATGTGGAAGCTGCCAAGGCTTGGGGCTTCCACCCTCTGAAGCCACAGCCCAAGCTCTGTGTTGGCCCCTTTCAGCCATGGCTGGCATGACGGGGACACAAGGCACCAAGTCCCTAGGCTGCACACAGTATGGGGACCTTGGGCCTGGCCCACAACACTGCTTTTTCCTCCTGGGCCTCTGGTCCTGTGATGGAAGGGGCTACTGTGAAAGTCTCTGACATGGCCTGGAAACTTTTCCCCATGGTCTTGGGGATTAACATTGGACACTTTGCTACTTATGCAAATTTCTGCAGCCGGCTTGAATTTTTCAAAAAATGGGTTTTTCTTTTCTGTCACATTGTCAGGCTGCACATTTTCTGAACTTTTATGCTTTTTATTCCTTTTAGAATGGAATTCTTTTAACAGCACCCAAGTTACCTTTTGAATGCTTTGCTGCTTAGAAATTTCTTCTGCCAGATATTCTAAAAATCATCTCTCTCAAGTTCAAAGTTTCACAAATCTCTAGAGTAGGGGCAGAATACTGCCAGTCTCTTGCTAAAACATAACAAGAGTCACCTTTGCTCCAGTTCCCAACAAGTTCCTCATCTCCATTTGGGACTACCTCATCTTGAAACCTTATTGTTCATATCACTATCAGCATTTTTGTCAAATCTATTCAACAAGTTTATAGGAAGTTCCAAACTTTCCCACATTTTCCTGTCTTCTGAGCCCTCCAAACTGTTCCAACCAATGCTTGTTACCCAGTTTCAAAATTGCTTCCACATTTTTGGGTATCTTTCTCTGCGACACCCCACTCCTAGTACCAATTTACTTTATTAGTCTGTTTTCATGCTGCTGATAAAGACATATCCAAGACTGGGCAATTTACAAAATAAAGAGGTTTAATTGGACTTACAGTTCCATGTTGCTGGGGAAGCCTCACAATCATGGCAGAAGGCGAGGAGGAGCAAGTCCTGTCTTAAATGGATGGCAGCAGGCAAAGAGAGAATGAGAAAGATGCAAAAGCGGAACCCCATGATAAAACCATCAGATCTTGTGAGACTTATTTACTACCAAGGGAACAGTATGGGGGAAACTGCCCCCATGATTCAATTATCTCCCACTGGGTCACTCCCACAACACATGGGAATTATGGGAGTACAATTCAAGATGAGATTTGGGTGGGGACACAGAGCCAAATCATATCAGGTAGTATTACTGTTGATATGAGATTCAAATATTGTATATCTAAATACTACCCAATAATGTTTGTTGGTGTTTTTGAGTTTAAATATTCACTGTAGACTGCCATCCTTTGTAAATATTTTAAGAGAGGAATTTCAAGAGAAAAAGATATGAGTGTTTTTGTGGAATACTTCAACATGAAATGAGAACTTGATCTAAAATTAGTGAAAGCAATATTGAATTCAAAAGCAAAATAAAAATGAGAGGAGGCAGACAAAATAGTTTATCATTAAGAAAGTAAACAAGCTTATATGAAGCAACATACTCTTCAATTTAAAGATGTTTTTGATTCATTCAGTTTGATAAATGTCAGTGTTAAATGAATGAATTTTTTTCTGTATTGGGAATATTATGAAACAAAGATCAAGACTATTGGAAAAGGCAAGTAATACTGGATGTGTTTCAAGCTTTCATAATAATGATAACTTCTAAATATAATATTATCTTTTAGGTTTTAGAATGATTTTTATTTGGCACTTATTTTTGTATTACATATTTCTTTTTTTTATTTTTTTGAGACAAGAGTCTTGCTCTGTTGCAGAGGCTGGAGTGCAGTGGTACAATCTCGGCTCACTGCAACCTCTGCCTCCTGGGTTCAAGCAATTCTTGTGCCTCAGACACCTGAGTAGCTGGGATTACAGGTGTGCACCATCACATTCAGCTAAATTTTTTGTAGTTTTAGAAGAGATGGGATTTTGCCATGTTGGCCAGGCTTCAAGTGATCCATCTGCATTGGTCTTCCAAAGTGCTGGGATTACAGGCCTGAGCCACTGGGTCCAGCCTATTGTTTATTTTTTAATTTCTTCTAGTATCCTGTGTCTGTGTCAGACACAAATCATTTTTATACATTTTCTCAATATGTAATTTTTATAGTGTACTGGTTCATACTAGTAATAAGCCATAGGTTTATTATTATATCTTTAATTCTTAAACAGAAAATCTTTCCAAGTTTTAGTATAACCCTATTATAGAAAGAAGATTCGCTATTTATTTTTATTTTTTATTTTTTTAGAGACATAGTTTTGCTCTGTTACCCAGGCTGGAGTTCAGTGGCATGACCCTATCTCATTGCAACCTGGAACTTGCAGACTCAAGTGATCCTCCCACCTGAGTAGCTGAGACTATAGGCGCATCCCCACTGCACTCCAGCCTGGGCAACAGAATGAGATAGGTGCATACCACCATGCCTGGCTAATTTTTTTTTCTCTGCCATCTGTGTTTTAATTTTTTTTTTTAAGATAGAGTCTCATCCTGTTTCCTAGGGCGGAGTACAGTGGTGTGATCTCCGGTTGCTGCAACCTCTGTCTCTTCGGTTCAAGGAATTCTCCTGCCTCAGCCTCCCAAGTAGCTGGGATTATAGGTGTGTATCACCATGACTGACTAATTTTTGTATTTTTAGTAGAGATAGGGTTTCACCATGTTAGTTAGGCTGGTCTTGAACTCCTGACCTCAAATGATCTGCCTGTCTTGGCCTTTCAAAGTGCTAGAATTACAAGCCTGAGACAGTGCACCCAGCCCTAGACCTCCAGTCTTAATCATAAGCAAATACCCAAGGATTGCCAGTTATTTGAGGAAGGCATCCAGCATTGAAGGTGGATCATGGGAATTAAAACAAAACAAAAAAGCAACTTGGAAGAAATATAGACTTTGCAGGGAGAAAAAACAATTACCAACAACCTCCTACCCCAGTTACAGATATATTCTGAGAGATGAGATGAGGATGCATAAAAACAGGATGCTGTATAAAAGACTAGCCACAAAACTTACCAGAGACTTGGGGAGAGAGAGGTTGGTCAAATGAATACAAAGTTACAGTTAGGAGGAATAAGTTCTGGTATTGTATTCCACAGAAGGGTGATTATGATTAATAGTAGGGTATTGTATGTTAGAAAATAGCTAGAAGATAGACTTTTGAGTGTTCTTACCAGAAGGAAGTGATAAGTGCATGAGGGATGGACATGCTAAATACTCTGATTTGATCATTATGTAACATATATATGTATTGAGGCATGGTGGCTCATGCCTGTAATCCCATCACTTGGGAAGCCAAGATGGGCAGATCACTTGAGGTCAGGAGTTCCAGACTAGCCTGGCCAATATGGCAAAACCCTATTTTCACTAAAAATACAAAAACTAGCTGGGCATGGTGGTGTGCGTCCATAATCCCAGCTACTTGGGAGGCTGAGGCAGGAGAATCGCTTGAGCTGGAAGGCAAAGGTTGCAGTGAGCCAAGATGATGCCACTGCACTCCAGCTTGGGTGACAGAGACTCCACCTAAAATAACGAAACAAACTATATATATATATATGTATGTATTTAAACATCAAATTGTACCCCTCAAATATATGTAATGACAATGTGTTAATAAAAAAAGTCTAGCTAGAAAGTGAAAAAAGTTTAAAACGTGATAGTGGAAGTGAAACCTTTGGAAGATTATAAGATAACATTTGGAAAGTCTAGGAAGTAGGCAGAAAGACAGAGGACACTTAGCTAACTATTCCTGAGGTTCAACATTTATACGGTTGAGTTGTAGATAAAAATAGGGGGAAATGAAAAGGTGAAAATAATTTAAGAAAACGACCAGCAATAGAAGATTGGAGTTTGCAGATTGAGTGTGCTTTCTGTGTATCCACTCTAATAAATATACACACACTGGTGCACATCATTAGGAAATTTCAGGTTACTGTGTGGTGAAGAATGATTCTAGAGTGAAAAAAACCAAGATCACATATACAGGATTAGGAATCAGAATGGCTTTGGATTTCTCTGTAGCACCTAAAAGTGTGAAAGTAGTGAAGCAATGCCATCTTCAAAGTTCTGGAAGAAAATGATTTTTAACTTAGAATTATGTACATATATGGTTATGTATGAGAGATAAAACTGATAAGAAAAGCAAGAGGCTGGGCATGATGGCTCACATCTGTAATCCCAGCACTTTAGGAGGCTGAGAGGCAGGAGAATTGCTTGAAGCCAGAAGTTCAAGACCAGCCTGAGCATTGGAGTGAGACCCCCATCTGTACCAAAAATAAAAAACAATTAGCCAGGTATTGTGACACGTGCCTTTAGTCTCAGCTGCTCAGGAGGCCCCAGTGGGAGGATTGCTTGGGCCCAGGAGTTTGAGGCTGCAGTGAGCTATGATTGCCCCACTGCACTCCAGCCTGGTCAACAGAATGAGATCTTGTCTCTTAAAAAAAAAAAAATTTCTTTTTCCCTGGAGGGATAGAAGGAAAAAAAAAAAAAACAAGAACAGTAAAGAGAATGATTAAATCAGGATAATAGCTACCTCAGTAGAGGGAAGGGGATGGGATCAGAGTGTCTTTAAGGTCTTGGTAAAAAGCTGTGTTTTAATAGGGGTAGTGGACACGTGGGAGTTTATTGTATTAGTTTCGCTACCTATTCTCATATGTATTTTATATATTTTTATAAGTGCAGTTATGTGCCACTTAGTCACATTTCAGTCTACAGTGAACTGTATGTATGATACTGGTCCAATAAGATTTTAGTACCATATTATTTTTTTTCATTCTGTTGATTGATTGATTGTTTGAGACAGGGTCTTGCTATGTTGCCCAGGGTGGAGTGCAGTGGCTGTTCACAGGTGTGATCCTACTACTGATTATCACAGGAGTTTCGACCTGCTCTGTTTCTGACCTGGGCCGGTTCACCTCTCCTTAGGCAACCTGGTGGTCCCTGGCTCCCGGGAGGTCACCATACTGAAGCCGAACTTAGTGCAGACACCCGATTGGCTGCACTACAGCCCAGAACTCCTGGGCTCAAACAGTTCTCCCACCTCAGCCTCCTGAGTAGCTCGGACTACTGGCACGCACCACCGTGCCCAGCACCATATTTTTGCTTCACCTGTTCTGTGTTTAGATATGTTTAGATACACAAATGCTTACCATTGAGTTATAATTACCTACAATATTCAGTACAGTGACATGATGTACATGTTCATAGCCTAGGAGCAGTAGGCCATACCATACAGCTTAGGTGTGTTGTAAGCTATACCATTTAGGTTTGTGTAAGTACACTATGATGTTTGCACAGTGATGAGATTACCTAACTATACATTTCTTAGACTGTATCCTAATTGTTAGGTGACACATGACTATGTGATACATGGGAAAATACAAACCTTTTAAAAAGCAGATTCCCACTTTTGACTCAATGAATCAGAGATTTTCTTTCTTTTTTTTTCTGAAATGGAGTCTTGCTCTGTCACCCAGGCTGGAGTGCAGTGGCACAATCTCGGCCCACTGCAAGCTCCACCTCCCAGGTTCAAGCACTTCTCCTGCCTCAGCCTAGCAGTAGGTGGAATTCCAGGCACGTGCCACCATGCCTGGCTAATTTTTGTATTTTTAGTAGAGACGGGGGTTTTACCATGTTGGCCAGGCTGGTCTCGAACTCCCGACCTCGTGATCTGCCCGCCTCAGTCTCCCAAAGTGATGGTATTACAGGCATGAGCCACTTCAGCTGGCCAGAGATTTTCTAAATAATGGTCAAGAATCTGCATTGTAAATCTTACTCTTTGGTAAGAATATTACTGTAGTTCATCTGTTGTTCTTATTAAATGTATTACCCAGTATTACTGATGTGCTTTGATGAGCACATAATAAAGTGGGAACATTACTACCCTACAATGAGTTACCATGCTGTTTTATATTATATACATGGAAATTGTTAGTCTCTGATTAGTTACACCAAGGTATATCATAGTGAACCTTATTTTTTCGTGAACCTTTAATACCCTCATTTTAGTTTCTCTTAGAATATGTTAAAAACCAAACCACAAGATTTCTGCTGTCACTGCAATGATATTGTAAAAAATGTGGGATGGGATATTACATGTGCTCTAACGTATTAAGGATCTGATATCATTTTACAAAAATTAAAAAAGAAAACCCAACAACAAATGCAGTATTGTTCTTAAAGGTGGCTAGTTGGGGCAGTTATGTCAAAAGGTTCCAGTGTGACTTACTACATTTAATCATAATGAAACCCTGACAGCTACCTATTGTTTTAGTGTCACTTGTATATTCCCTGGTGGAAAATCTAGTTTTTCAGCTCAGTTGTGAAACAGGTAGTCACAGATATTAGCACTGTGCTGTTTTGGAAAGGGCTTAGCACCTGAGGTTTCAGTTAAGATCTGATATCCAGTAATTTCTTTTTCACTTTGGACAAGTTTACCTAACCTTTCTGAATCCTTTTGTTTGTTTGTAATTTGGGTCACCAGTAATACCTGCTGGAGTTAGGAGAATAAAATGAGATAGTTTATGTTAAGCACCTGCCACACTGCCTAGTTGTTAAAGAAATATTATTTTCCTTCTGTAAGCATCCTCTACTCAAGCCAGACATCTGGGAATCATCCATAAATCTTTTCTATTCTTTACCTACCAAAGAGCTATCCAATTTCATCTTCTTAGTAGCTCTAGAAAGAGAATGAGACATGATGCACATTTTATAACACTGGGCTATAAGCAGGCAGTAACTATTAATAAATCAATTCTTTAGGACATATTTTAAAATTACCCGTAATATATATATATGTTTTTTTTTTTTTTGAGACAGAGTCTTGCTCTTTCGTCTAAGCTGGAGTGCAGTGGCGTGATCTTGGCTCGCTGCAGCTTCCTCCTCCCAGGTTCAAGTGATTCTTCTGCTTCAGCCTCCCAAGTAGCTGGGATTACAGGCCTGTGCCACCATGCCTGGCTGCTTTTTGTATTTTTAGTAGAGGCCAGGCTGGTCTGAAACTCCTGACCTAAAGTGATTCACCCGTCTTGGCCTCCCAAAGTGTTGGGATTAGGTGTGAGCCACCATGCCAGTTGACCCGTAATAATTTGAATTGGTGTTAGAATGATGCTTCATTGTTATTTTTACTTTCGTATATTTTTATTTTTAGACTTAATGTTTTCACATGTGAGGTTAGCCCTGCAGGATGTTGTAGTGAAAAAGTGTGCACTTTGCACAGAGACACTCCTAGGTTCACATCTAAGCTTTGCAGTGTTAAGACTTCAGGCAAGTTATGTACCCCTTATAGGCTGGCTTTATGATATTTTTAAAGTATGTTAATAAGATTTAGTTATGGACTATCACATTATTAAAAGATAAATTTATATGATAGTGCAAAAGGCTAAGAAGAGCCAAGATACTCTTCAAGAATAAAGTGGAACGATTTGTTTTATCAGGTGTGAAATTTTAAAATATAAAACTAGATTAACAAAGACAGTGTTATATTGGTGCTGGGATACACAACAGTCTTGGTTTTGTATAGTAGATCAGTGGAACAGAATAAGGAATACAGAAATAGACACATGCATATGTAGATACTTTATTGTAAAGATAACTTGCAGAACAGTGGCAATATATTTTAGTAAATAGTGCTGGAGCATTTTATATATATGCACATTCATGTGTAGACACACACACACACAACAAAACAAAGTAATTCAAGACTGTATCTCATATCACACCCCAAATAAATTCTTAGTGGATTGTGGATCTACCTGTGAAAGGCAAAACAGTAAAGATTTTAGGAGATAATATAGGAAAATATATATATGACCTTACAGTATGAAGAGTTTTCTTAAATGGACACAAAAAAGTATTAACCATAAAAATGATATATTGGAGTGTATTAAAATCAAGTATTTCTGCTTATCAAAAATCATCTTTAAGAGATTCTACTCATGAAAAAAAAAAAGGAAAAAAAATCATCTTTAAGAGAGTGAAATGCAAGCCAAAGAGTAGGAAAAGATGCTTGCAACTCTGTGACAAAGGGATTATGTATAGCATATAGGAAGGACTACAAATCAGTGAGAAAAAGACAAGCCAATAGAATAATGGGTAAGAGAAAAAGACAAGCCGATAGGATAATGGGTAAGCAACTTGAATAGGCACTTCACTAAAAAGAATATCCAAGGGCCACTAAGAATAAGAAAAGGTGCCAAAACCCACAAATCATTAGAGCAATGCAAATTAAAATAATAATAACTGTTACATACCTGCCAGAATGCTAAATTAGAAGGATTAATAATGCAGAGGGTTTGTGGGAATATGGAGCAAGAATTTTTTTTTTTTTTTTGAGTAAAGGTCTCACTTTGTTACCCAGGCTGGAGTGCAGTGGTAAGATCTTGGCTCACTGCAGTCTTGATCTTTCAGGCTCAAGCAATCCTCTCACCTCAACCTCCTAGTAGCTGGGACTACAGGCATGTGGCACCACACCCAGCTAATTTTATTTATTTTTTGTAGAGATGAGTTCTTACTATGTTGCCCAGATTTGTCTTAAACTCTTAGGCTTAAGTGATCCTTCCGCCTCAGCCTCCCAAAGTGTTAGGATTATAGACATGAGCCACCATGCCCAATGAAATTTTTTACGCTGTTGGATATAACCACTTTGGTAAACTGGTTGGCAGTGTAGAAGCAGAATATATGCATGCCATATGACTTTGTAATTTTACTTCCACAGAAATGGGTGGGCATGTGTGCAACCAAGTAGTGTCTATAAGAATGTTTATAGCACCACTATTTGTACTAGCTCCAAATTGTTGTGTGAGGAATGGATTTCCATCAACAGTATAGTTGGTAAGTAAATTATGATATATTTCTAACTTGGACTACTATACTCTTATGAAATTGAACAAACTCAATTCACACAACATGGATGAACCTTAAAAAGATGATGTTGAACAAAACCCACACACAAAAGAATCCGTACTACTGTATATGATTCAATTTAAACAATTTTAAAATCAGACAGTACAGAACTAGAATGTTAGAATTCAAGATGATAGTTACCTTTGGAGAGGAGGGAGGGGTTAATGATTGGAAAGAAATAGAAAGGATCGCTGGGCTACTGGCAGTCCTCAGTTTCTAGGACTCTGGTGGTTACATGGGTGCTTGCTTTGTTTTAATTTATGGGGCCAAACATTTATGTTTTGTACACTTTCCTTTGTGTGATTAAAATAAAAAAGAACTACCCAATCCCATGCCCGGCTAATTTGTATAGTTTTAGAAAAGATGGGCTTCATCATGTTGGCCAGGCTGTTCTCAAAATCGTGATCCTCTTCATCCTCCCAAAATGCTAGGATTACAGGTGTAAGCCACCATGCCTGACCTTTTCTTTTCTTTTTGTTTTTTTGAGACAAGGTCTTGCTCTGTTGCCCAGGTTGAGGGGCAGTGGTACTATCAGAGCTCACTGCAGCCTCAACCTCCCGGGCTCAAGCAGTCCTCCCACCTCTGCCTCTCAAGTAGCTGGGACCTCAGGCATACACCGCCATGTCCATGCCCAGCTAATTTTTGTATTTTTTGTAGAGTCAGGCTTTCACTATGTTGTCCAGGCTGATTTTAAACTCCTGGGCTCAAGGGACCTGCTGACCTCGCCCTCTCAAAGTTCTGAGATTATAGGCGTGAGCCACTGCACCTGGCTGGATTCTCTCTCTCTCTCTCTCTCTCTCTCTCTCTCTCTCTCTCTCTCTTTTTAATTTTAAGATGTGTTCTTGCTTTGTTACACAGGCCAGAGTGCAGTGGCATGATCTCAGCTCACTGCAACCTCTGCCTCCTGGGCTTAAGTGATTCTGTCACCTCAGCCTTCTGAGTAGTTGGGACCATGGGTGTGTACCACCATGCCTGGTTAATTTTTGTATTTTTTCTTTTGTAGAGATGGGATTTCACTATGTTTCTCAGGCTGGTCTTGAACTGAGCTAAACTGATCTACCCGTCTCAGCCTCCCAAAGAACTGGGATTACAGGTGTGAGCCACTGCATCTGGCTTGGATTCTAATATTAATACATCCTTTTTTAGCTTTTGAATCAAAATAAGCATTTGTATAAAAAAGATTTTTTTCAGCAGTGTAGGAGATGAAAACTTTACTTTTATTCAAGTTATGAAAATTGCTTTCACACTTTATTCTTTAAAGATAATTTTGGACAAATAGCAAGATGGCCAACTAAAGGCAGCTAGGAAGAGCCTCTCCTACTGAGAGAGACCAGACCATCAAGTAGGCTGGCACACTCTGAACAGATCTTTGGAAAGAAGGCATTGAGAGTGGACAGAGGAAGGATGCAGATGCCAGGCTGAACGGGAAGGAAGCCGGAAACCCTGCACAGGGTTGCCAAGCACCAGGAGTTGTCCCTGGCCCTTAGTGGCTCCCCGGGAAAGGGTGAATGAAATAGATGTGGAGTGGCCCACTCTTGCCACAGACCTCTGGGAGCCTAGCTGTGGGAGACCCCACGATTCCCATGAACATCTGAGCTGGCAGAGAGAACTTCCTGGAAAGCTGGCAGAGACGGAACTCCAGCCTCCGCAGAGCCCAGAGGGTTTGTTGTGGGAACAGCTGCAGCAGAGCACAGCTATAAATATCCATAACCTAAGGCCAACCATATTCCTCTAGGCAGCTGTCAGACTTGGACAGAACAGGGCTTGCTTGCTTGTGGAATGTCTGATCTGAGGACCTCTCCCAACTCCCCGTCTGGTGGACTCTCATAGGGTCCCTTCCTGCCTGGCTGTACTTGCTTGCAGCACAGCTTCAGCTTGCCAGTGGCCATTGCCATAGCTTTTCCATCACAAGATCTTATCTATTCATTGGAGTGCTTTTGCAGATGGACCTCTGCCATTGTGCCCCTGCCTGTGGCCTTCCCCTGCTGGCATGCACCCACCCGCAGCCTTTTCCTGCCAGTGCACTCTTGCCCACATCTTCCCCCTACCACTCTGCAGGTATGCATGTGCGTGGGAGCCTACTGCTACCCCACCAGAGTACTTTTGCTGGCAGCTCCCATTGGAGTGTTGTTGCCAGTGGACTGAGAACACCAAAGTTTCTCCAGAGCAGCAGGTACTTAACCTCAAGGGGCCAGAAAACAAAGCCACAGGCCTGGTCCCAGCCCCACAAGGATTAGAGCATGTAGCCTAGGAGTGCTCAGTTGAGCCTTGGCCCCCTGAAAGCATCTACAGTGAAGCCAGTTGATTAAGCCAACCAAATATTAGTCAAACTTTCAAGAGCATCAAAGAATATAAAAGCAAGAAATCTCATGCAAAAGGTAACTACTTTAAAGATTGTACGATGTCAGCCCACACAGCTGAGAAAGAACCAGTGCAAGAACTCTGGCAACTCTAAAAGCTAGAGTGTTTTCTTAATCTCTGAACAACTGCACTAGTTCCCCAGCAGTGGTTCTTAACCAGACTGAAAAGACTGAAATGACAGATATAGAATTCAGAATCTGGATGGCAAGGAAGCTAATTGACATAAGAGGATAAGGTTGAAACCCAATCCAGGGAACACAGTAAGAGTGCAAGAGTTGAAAGACCATGTAGCCATTTTAAGAAAGAACCAAACTGCACTTCTGGAAATGAAAATTTACTACAGGAATTTCAGAATGCAATTGGAAACATTAATAACAGAACAGATCAAGCTGAGGAAAGAATCTCAGCACTTGAAGACTGCTCCTTTGAATCAATGCAGGTAGACAAAAATGGAAAAAGAGTTAATGAACAAAACCTCCAAAAAATATGGGATTATGTAGAGACCAAAGAAAACATCCCCAACCTCTCTGTAGAGTGACATGCAAATTTAGGAAGTTTAGAGAACCCCTGTACCATACCCCCATACTATACAGGATGACCTTCCCAAAGACACATAGTCATTAGATTGTCAAAGTCATCGTGAAAGAAAAAATCTTAAAGGCAACTATATAGATGGTGCAGGTCACATACAAAGGTAGCCCCATCCAGCTAACAGGAAGCCTTTTGGCAGAAACCTTACATGCCAGAAGAGATTGGGTCCTATATTCAGCAGCCTTAAAGAAAAGAAATTCCAACCAAGAATTTCATATCTGGCCAAACTAAGCTTCATAAGTGAAAGAGAAATAAAATTCTTTTCAGGTAAGCAAATGCTAAGGAGACTCTTTACCACCAGGTCTGCCTTACAAGACGTCCTTAAGGGAGTGCTAAAAAATTAAAGACTGGTACCTGCCACCACAAAATACACTTAAGTACATAGCCCACTGACACAATAAAGCAAGTATACTATCAAGTCTAATAACAACCAGCTAACAACACAACAGGATGAAATTCTCACCTAGCAATATTAACCTTGAATGTAAATGGGCTAAATGACCTACTTAAAAGACAGAGGGGCAAACTGGATAAAGAAGCAAGACCCAACTATATGTTGTTTTCAAGAGACTAATCTTGCATGCAATGACATCCCTAGGCTCAAGTGAAGGGATGGAGAAAGACCTGACAAGCAAGCAAGCAAAAAAAAAAAAAAAACAAAAACCAACAAAACAAACAGAGCAGGGATTGCTATTTTTATTTCAGACAAAACAGACTTTAAACCAACAATAATAATCAAAAAGGACAAAGAAGGACATTACATAGTGGATGATAAAAGATTCAATTTAACTAGAAGACTTAACGATCCTAAATATATATGCACCCAACACTAGAGCACCCAGATTAATAAAACAAGTTCTTAGAGACCTGCAAAGAAACTTAGATGACCATACAACAATAGTGGGGGACTTAAATGCCCTGCCAACAGTGTAAGACAGAGCATCGATGCAGAAAACTAATAAAAGTATTTGGTACCTAAACTTGACACTTGACCAAATGGACCTAACAGACATCTACAGAATACTTCACCAGCAAAAACAGAATGAATATACATTCTTCTAATCTATACATGGCATATATGCTAATATTGACCACATGCTTAGCCATAAAGGAATTCTAAAACAAAAACCAATATCATGCCAACCACACTGTCAGACCACAGTGCAATAAAAATAGAAGATCCTCAAACCATACAATTACATGGAAATTACACAACCTGTTCCTGAATGACTTTTGGGTAAAGAATGAAATTAAGGCAAAATATATATATTTATATATTTTATATTTATATATATATATATTATATTTATATATATATTTTGCCTTAATTTCATTCTTTACCCAAAAGTCATTCAGGAACAGGTTGTGTAATTTCCAGTTATAATATTTGAAACTAATAAAAAAGATACAACGTACTGGAATCCTTGGGACACAACTAAAGCAGTGTTAAGAGGAAAGTTTATAGTGCTAGATGCCTACATCAAGAATTTAGAAAGATCTGAAATTAATGACCCAACACCACACCTAGAGGAGCTAGAAAAACAAGAGCAAGCCAACCTCAAAACTAGCAGAAGAAAAGCAATAACCAAAATCAGAACTGAGCTGAGCAAAATTGAGACATGAAAATCCATACAAAAGATTAATGAAACCAAAAGTTGGTTCTTTGAAAGAATAAATAAGATTGCTAGTTTGCCAGGTAGTTTAATAGAGAAGATCCAAATAAACACAACCAGATATGACAAAGGTGACATTACCACCAACCCCACAGAAATACAAAAACCCTCAGAGACGATTATGAACACCTCCATGCACAGAAACTAGAAAACCTAGAATAAATGGATAAATTTCTGGAAACATACAACCTTCCAAGATTGAACTAGGAATAAATTAGAATCCTGAATGGACCAGTAACAAGTTCCAAAACTGAAGTAGTAAAGAAAACCTACTGACTAGAAAAAGCCCTGGACCAGACAGATTCACAGCAAATTCTACCAGCCATGCAAAGAAGAGCTATTGCCAATTTTACTGAAATTATTCCCCAAAAATCGAGTAGGAGGGACTCCCTAACTCATTCTTTGAGGCTAGATCATTCTGGCACCCAAACCTGACAGAAACACAACAAAAAAAGAAAACTGCAGGCCAATATTTCTGATGAATATAGATGCAAAAATCCTCAACAAAAGACTAACAAACTGACTCCAGCAGCACATCAAAAGCTAATCCACCACTATCAATAAGCTTTATTCTGGGGATGCATGGTGGGTTCAACATATGCAAGTCAATAAATGTGATTCATCACATAAAGATAACTAAAAACAAAAACCACATGATTCATCTCAATAGACACAGAAAAGGTTTTCAGGAAAATTTAACATCTCTTCATGTTAAAGTCTTCAACGAATTAGGCATTGAAGGAACATACCTCAAAATAATAAGAGCCATTTATGACAAACCCATAGCCAGTATCATACTGAATGGGCAGAAGCAGGGATCTCATTGTCACCACTCCTGTTCAGCATAGTACTGGAAGTTCTAGTCAGAGCAACCAGGCAAGAGAAAAAAAAAAATCTAGGAAGAGAGGAAGTCAAACTTTCTCTGTTTGCAGATGATGTTATTCTATACATAAACGATCCCATAGTCTCTGCCCAAAGGCTCTTAGAATAGATAAACAACTTCAGTAAAGTTTCAGGATACAAAATCAGTGTATAAAAATCAAAAGCATTTCTATACACCAATAACATCCAAGCCGAGAGCAAAATCAAGAATGCAATCCTATTCACAATAGTCACAAAAAGAACAAAATGCCTAGAATACATCTAACCAGGGAGGTGCACAATCTTTACAAAACACTGCTGAAAGAAATCAGAGATGACACAAACAAATAGAAAAATATTCCATACTCATGGGTAGGAGAAATCAGTGTTGTTAAAATGACCATACTGCCGAAAGCAATCTACAGATTCAGTGCTATTCCTGTCAAACTATCAACATCCCTTTTCACAGAATTAGAAAAAGCTATTTAAAATTCATATGGAACCACAAAAAGGCCCAAAAATGGCAAAAGCAGTCCTAAGCAAAATGAACAAAGTTGGAGGCATCATACTATCTGACTTCAAACTATACTATGAGGCTACGGTAACTAAAAAAGTATGGTACTGGTAGGAAAACAGACATGCAGACCAATGGAACAGAATAGAGAACCCAGAAATAAAACTACATACCTACAACCATTTGATTTTCAACAATGTCGACAACAATAAGCAATGGGGAAAAGACTCCACTATTCAATAGATACTGCTGGAATAACTGGCTTGCCATATATAGAAGAATGAAACTGGACCCCTGCCTTTCATCATATACAAAAATCAACTCAAGATGGATTAAATACTTAAATGCAAAACCTAAAATTATAAAAACTCTAGAAGAAAACGTAGGATAGTTATGTCATAGGTTTTGTCATAGGTCCAACATTGTGGACATAGACCTTGACAAAGATTTCATGACAGTCTTCCAAAGCAATTGCAACAAAACAAAAATAGATTAAGTGAGACCTAATTTAACTAAAGAGCTTCTGCACAGTGAAAGAACTATCAACAGAGTAAACAGACATTCTACAGAGTGAGAGAAAATATTTGCAAACTATTCATCTGACAATTGTCTAATTTCCAGAATCTGTAAAGAACTTAAATTACAAGCAGAAAACATAAAGAGTGGGCAGAGGACATGAACAGACACTTTTTAAAGAAGACATATGTTGCTAACAAATGTGAAAAAATGCTCAGTATCACTAATTATTAGAGAAGTGCAAATGAGAACTACAATGGGATACCATCTCATACCAGTGGGAGTCATTATTATTAACAAGTCAAACAGTAATGGATCCTGGCATGGTTGCAGAGAAAAGGGAATGCTTATACACTGCTGGTGGGAGTTAAATTTGTTCAACCATTACAGCATGATGATTCCTCAACTAAAAAGCGAACTACCAATCCCATTACTGGACCCCAAAGGAATGTAAATTGTTCTACCAAGAAGACACATACATTTGTGCGTTTCTTGTAGCACTATTCACAATAGCAAAGATATGGGCACCTAGGTGCCCATGAGTGGTGGACTGGATAAAGAATATGTGGTACATATACACCATGGAATACTGTGCAGTCATGAAAAAGAACAAAATCATGTCCTTTACAGCAACATGGATGCAGCTGGAGGCCATTACCCTAAGCAAATTAACACAGGAACAGAAAACCAAATACCACATGTTCTCACTTACAAGTGAGAGCTAAACATTGAGTACATGAAGACGCAAAGGGGAACAACAGACACTGGGGCCTATTTGAGGATGGAGAGTGGGAGGAGGGTGCGGGTTGAAAAAACTACCTATTGGGTGCTATGCTTACTAACTGTGTAATGAAATCATTTGTTTACCAAACCTCAGTGACACACAATATACCCATGTAACAAATCTGCACATATACCACAAACCTGAAAAGTTGGAAAAGATTTTAAAAATAAAATAGTTTTTGGCCAGATGCGGTGGCTCACACCTGTAATCCTAGCACTTTTGGGAGGCTGAGGCAGGCAGATTACTTAAGATTGCAAGTTCGAGACTAGCCTAACATGGAGGAAACCCCATCTCTACTAAAAATACAAAATTAGCTGGGCATGGTGGTGCATGCCTGTAATCCCAGCTACTCGGAAGGCTGAGGCAGGAGAATCCCTTGAACCCTGAAGGCAGAGGTTGTGGTGAGCCAAGATCGTGCCATTGCACTCCAGCCTGAGCAACAAGAGTGAAACTCTGTCTCAAAAAAAAAAGAGATAATTTTGTGACAAGGAGGTATTTCAACTTTGTTATGAAAAACAATCTTCAAAATATATTGCTTTAAATCTACGTAAACTTTTTGGTTTTGTTTATAGCTTGCTTGCTTTTGTAGGAGAGAAAGCAGATAAGATGGGCAGGATTTATCAGAATAAGCTCATTGCCACTGTTGGCAAAATGCTATGTTTATGGCATCATTGCTGTGAGTCAAGGGACTTCTTTTGTGCTTCCAGTAGCCTGAGATGTACCTACTTCTTTATAGAGCACCTAGTAGGGAGGTGTTTGTTTTGGGTGTGGTGGCCAGTGTTGCTGTGGCTTCATTTTTTTAACTCACTACACTTGTAAACCAGTTTGTTTTTTCTTTAAAATAGGACTATTGTGAGAAAATGCAGAAAGGTTAATGTGAGCATTGAATATTAAAGTAGCCATCTAGGTGCCTTCCCCAAATTTATATTTATGAATCTGCCTGCATTTTTATAAAAGTTGATCAGGGCGTCTTTGTCATTTTTTTTTTCTGTGATAGTAACGTATTTGAAATCTCAGGCCTGAATGAGTCAGAATATGGGTCTAGAAGAATTTTCTGTGAGACAAATCAGACTACTTTCAGAGGGTTTCTTTTTTTGTTCTTTTCTCATGGAAAACTTGATATATACACAGATATAAAGAGCCTGTTAGATAGGTAGTAGATACCCTTGTTAGCTATCATCTGTGTTCAACAACTATCAAAAGCATTAATTTGTATTGATGTTGAAATATTATTACTGATACTTATTGTGGTCCATATTTTTTCTCCAACTTAAAAAATAGATTTGCCACTAGATGGTGCCAAATATTAAGAGGCCAATTTGGACAAACTCCATTAAAACCATTGAGCATCCCAGATTTGCTGACACAGTGTTGGTTTTTTTTTTTGTTGTTGTCGTTGCCATAAATATACTTGGAATTCATGTTTTATTTTTTAATGAGGACACTAAAGAGGTAGAAGTTAAGCGTTCACTTGTCTTTAGAGTGCTTACATAGTGATAATAAAGATATTTATATATATACTTAATATCTACTAGATGAAAAGTCAAAAGACAAACTAAAAACATACCCAGAATAATCCCAAGCCCTGGCATTTGTATATCTGACTCTTTTTTTTGTAAGGCTCTTTTTTTTTTTTTTTTTTTTTTTTTTTT